>CM037094.1:17554339-17638765 GCA_020916435.1 Oxytropis ochrocephala | reverse complement strand
TTTAGTTCCAATAGGATTGACAAAGTATTTAACCCTTTAATTTTAGCTGAGTATTTTCTATCGAAAGAGTGGTTGTTGTCATTGGATTAGTTTCTGTTAGAGTTTGTTAATTGTTAGTTATGTGAAGTTGCTTCTCAGTAATATCTATAAATACGGTTGTATCACTTCATTCTTGCATCTTCTTTGAATAATGAAATCTCCTACTCTCCTAGGTTGCAACTTGCAGCCTTTTAAATTGTGGATGCTTTGTGATCGCTAAGTTTTGTAAGAGTGCTTGAGAGATATTAAAATATATCTATTGAAGATTAAGCTATATTAAAATAACAATGACAAAGACTACAAAACCTCGAGCGAATATATTTTTGGTGCCTGGTGGATAGTGGAGTGCACCACAGTTTTGTTTTTCTTCATGTAGTGGAGCTCAGCGCACGACCGACTCATCCCAATCATCAATCGCTCCATCCTCCAAACAGTCAGACACAGATCATTGGCGACCACAGTGAGAGTCGAACCCACGACCTTCTGATCCGAAGTCAGAAGGAATCAACAAAAACAAATAAAAATAGAAGTAGTAACTGAATTGGGGGAGAGCACCAAGATTATGCCATACTTAACAATTCTATACTTCTAGTTGATAAAAATAAAGAACTCAACATTATTAGAACAATGAGACAACTACCCTAATAATGTAGTAAAATATTAGAGTAAAATATATCAATATGAAGACAATACAAATCCAATGAAAACAAAGTTTTAGTTGAGCATGCTATGGCCTTTCAAGTCAAAAATTTGACACCTTTACTTATCTTCAAATCAGCTAAGTTTTCCATCTTAAGTGGCAATAACAAAGACGTGAGAACACAGTTAAATAGATTGAAGTTTACCTGTACTCCTCTTTCCTTCCCACTTCCCTCAAAATCTGAAGCTGCACAAAGTTACAAAAACAGCAAAATTATAGATTATATATGAATAGGGGTGAATCTGCACAAACTTATATAGCAGTAGAGCAACATTTTATAATCTGTAGAAGAAAGAAAAAGAGAGAGGACAGTTTATAATCCGATAAGTGTGTAGCCACTTTATCTACTAACCCCACTATTAACTCCACTTTTTTTTTTCACATACTGCATATCAACAACTATTGATAATTCATCTCCTACCATACTGAAATGGAGAATACTGGCAAAATAAAATAAAATCAAGACTTGTAAGAGTGAAGGAAGGAAGGAAAAAAATTGACTTGACCTTGCAGTCTTTGATGTCACGGTTTTGGTTTCCAATGAGTTCTTGACTTCTTGTTGCTTGTTGAAAGAGGAGTTTAGAGGTTAGTACAGTTGTGCAGCATGTGTATTAACATAATTACATTATTAAAAGGATAGTCAAGAATGCTAAGAAAACAAATATCATAAATCAAACAAAGGGTGTTAGTATTTTTGTGCAGGCTGTGAACTAAGCTAAGTGCATTGAAAAAAGGCCATTTATATACCTCTTGTGTTTCAATTTGATCTGTGATCTCACCATAGTCCGAACCTTACCCCGTGACAACATTGCATCCCCTTCAAAACATGACAATATGACATTAATAGTTAGAAATAATGTTTAACTAATCAATTAGCATCACAACATACTTAGCAGTTAACACCAGTACTATTGTAAGTATTTGCCTAACCAATCAATTAGCAAATTAGAATATGATACTCTAAATGCAATCATCAACAAAGTGAAATTCATACTCAAGTTTTATGCACTGTTTTAGCCTACTAAGCATAGTAGCATACTAAAGTCATCAAATAACTGAAGTTCCCAAGAGGATGGAGAGAGAGGAAGATGACCTGCTTAAAGTCATCAATCCAATGGGAATCAAACTGAAAAGCAAGAACATTGAAAAATATGGGATAGCTGCTATCGACCTGCTAGAATTTGTGGCAGCATTGCTGTTGTGGTTCTGGCCTGCAATTTAGAACGTATTATGCCATAAACATTTCTTGGTCAAATAGTTTTTTTTTTTGATTTTGTAAGAATGATGTTCAGTTCATTTTGATGTTTTTGTTTATGAACCATTTGTACATGGTAGTTAAGAAAAACTCATACTAGAAGGTTTCTTCTAGAGTTAGTTTACCGGATTTTGATTTTAAATAGAATAATAGGGATCCGTTGATATCTCCATTCAAGGAGATATCAATTGAGGGTTTCTTGCTGACTGGGATGGGCCGTAATACTTTTGAAGGAATTTATTCTAGAAGGAAGAAAGTGGAACTGGGTAGAGATATTAGGAGACAGGTAGGATTTGGTTAGTGATTGGTTAGAAGATTTATTCTCTGGAAAGAGCCATAGGCTCTGGTAGTGTTCCATTTCTATTGTAACAGAGCTTCTGCTTCATTTTCATTCAATAATATATAACAGATTTTCTTATTTGTTTTACTGGTTCTATCAGCTTCATTGGTAGGTGCTCCTACTACTACTATCACCACCACGCAAAACACACCGAATGTACTCTCAGCACATCCGTCCATCAATGCAGCGAATGGAAACTTCTCAACACCTGTGATGAGTGTATCTAACAGAAAGAGAAAGGATACTAAAGGAATGGATGCCCCAACAGTTGCAAAGAAATATCGTGGTAGATCATCCAGCGGGAGAACTCCTGTCCAGGGTATAGTTCTTTCCTAGCTTGTGCATCTGAGAAGTATACATGCTAATCTTTCCTAGTTGATCACATTATTGTTCTATCCTCATTGTCAGGTCAAAGCACATTGCCACAATCAAACAATGCTGTCAATAATCAAATAGTTTCTCAGCCCTCTTCTGCAACTCAATCCTCAGCCGGAAACTGTGTACCTAGTGGGTCACGGTGTTCAAGGATCAAGAGTCGTGAAATGCTTATTTAATCAGCCTCCAGTATCTATCCCGATCAATTCACCAGTTCCAAAGACACCTCCCAGAACAAATTCCTGTCAAAGTGATACAAATATTTCCCCTACTACTGCACCTTGCAATGAAGAGGCTACATCTACTTGTTTCTCTGTAATTTCAACCAAGAGAGTTATGGTTAGCCCTGCAAAACAGATGGCTTATATAAAGAGCAGTCACTGCATTTCTCCTGTTAAGACACATTCAGATAAAGGTAGTAAGAGAGATCACGTAAGAAGCAGGTTGGACTTTGATGCCTCTGATATGGGCGAACCATTGCGTAATGAGGTTTCTACATATGAGTCTAACGAGCAAGATGACTTTGATGACCTTGATTTTCTCAACTTCGATAACCTGCAAACGAACTTCTCATTTTCTGACTTGTTGCGTGATCTTGATTTACCTTGTGAAGTTGATTTTTCAAACCAGCCAGCATCAAATCACTCAAAGGATGATAATGCTTCAGGGTATTGTTTCTATTTCAATGCTGCATTTCTGTTGTTAATAATCCGTTACATCTATCTGACATTTTTTCTTTCTTTATTCAATCAGGTCTTTTCATGAATGTAAGGGTAAACAAGTTATATCTGAATTACCATCAACTGTGGCAGAAGGTTTATCAGAGAAAGATATTAATATACAAGGTAATGGTAAGCATTGCACATCTTAATTTTTACCTGAACCACAACATACTGAGAAGATTTGGCTTTTGCAGGTCCTGATTGTCTGACTGCAAAAGAATCTGTCACAACATGCAAAACAATGTTAAGCCCTGGTAAACTTACTCAATTGTTCTTTTAGATATAAACTTGTTCATAGTTATTGCATGACATGATATAACCCCTCTGACTATTTTGTTTATAGTTCAATCCTTGTTGCTCTCATTAGTTTTAATAAAAAAGGTTAAATTCCCCTAGAAAGGGTGAGCCTGTACAATGCATTATCTACATTTCCAGTCAGATCCAGTAGTCAAACAATTTAGACATCATGGGTCTATCATACAAAAAGGTTACCATACATCCCTGACATTCGTCATATAGGTACAGAACTAACAAAATGTAGTTTTGATGTGATTAAATAAAAGTAAAACTACTAGAACCCTTTAAGTTGGATCAAAAACCAACATCAACAATGATAGAAAACCATAACTCATGCTAAATCAATCATTAGTTGTATCCTTATTTTAGTGATCCAAAGTTACCATAGAAGGAGAGACAATTAGCTATGCACGTAGCATGGATGAGAAGCCTCATAAAACTTGACGGTTTTTTAGGCAGATGGATATTATGTGTTGTGCTGATTCTGAAAATGCAGCTCACTTGTTCTAAAATTGACTTGAAGCCAGTTATATCCTTGAAAAACTTTCAAGTGCTTTTAGAGACTGCTTGGTTTGATCTTGAAATATTGCGAAAGTTTAATAATTAGTGTTAATATAAGTGCATAATTTACTTAGAATAGAAGACATTCCAAACAAAGTCAAGATTCTCATTTCTTTGACACTCGGATTCAGTATCATTTCGGAAAGCCTCAGAAGGGTTCAATTTTCAACTTCATTTACGACAAAATTCAGGTGTCATTCTAAATTAAAACCAAAAGAACCACTATGCTCCAGCTCTTTTGTGCCACTAATCAAATAAACAGATACAAAGAAAACTAGCCTACCTCTATAATCCAATTCAAAACTAAAAATGAAAGTTTTTGAACACAATGTTAAGAGTGAAAAAGAGAGTGACATGGTGAAACTGTGTGTCTAAAACAAGATTACACACCTATATTGAATGCCTAGGAAGTTGTATAGGCAAAGAAAACGAATAGTTAGCCTAGGAAGCTGTACAATCTAATGATAGTGAAAATGTTCATTGAATTCTAACAATAATCAATACTCCCCCTTAAGTTAGAGCATTTAAGCATATGCACTGAGCTTGTAGCTGATACGGGGACCTCTTAGAGTTTTAGTGAAGAGATCTGCCAATTGGTCGCACAATATCTTGAAAATGAAGCTCTTAGAGTAACTGTTTTAACCATTTCAATCCAAAATTACACAAACTCTAGTTCATTGTGCATATTATGTCACATGCATATTCCAAATCCTAATAAGGTAAGCATTAATGATTCCAAAGGCACTCTATTTGTTTTGAAGTGTTTCTGTTTTAAACTTTAAGGGTCTCTCTTTCTTCACTCTGGAGCAAGGGTGAGACTGATGAGGTTGAGGAGACAAAACTTAAATATCTGGAATATTGATGACATATTATATGCATATATTTATTTAAATATTAAAGATCTAACATTATTAACTCACTTTATTATGCCTTCAGAGAAAAAACGCCAGCACAGTTTAGATAAAGAGAATTGTTGATGTGACAGTTAAGGAGTCAAGCTGACTTGCTGAATTTCTTGCTGCAACAGATGTTTATGATGTTAATTACTCCAAAAATTGCAGCTGTCCTTTATTTATGATGTTAATGCCATTCATTTATTCTTTTTGATCTATATTAATCTGCTTGATCAATGGTCGTCAAGGCAAAGCTAAATTGATGACTCTTTTATTGATTGCAAATAAAATTCCTTCCTTGTTATAGTTTGCTGGGAAAGATTAATTTTTAGTTGGGGTTAGATGTTAAACATGGTTCACTTAATGTGATTGAAGTTTTCTGAAGTAAAATAATCCATGGTTCAACTGTTGCAATCTGCTATACCTATATCGAGAGAGAGAGAGAGAGTGGGGGGGTTGAAATAAAAAGTGAGAAATAAAAGTAAAACACATGTATGCCCCCAAAGTGATGACATGCCAAAAATTTAATATAAAATTTATTACTGATTATTAATACTACAACTTTAACTATATCCAATTTTAGTAAAATAAAATGGTTTCTCCATCCAACGCTGTATAAACTTTTGTGAATAGCCTAACAAGCTAATAATAAAATACGAATAAGTTTAAATTTGAGATATAATAAAATCTTTTAGAGAATTAGCTTTATATGACATCCTATTTAATTTATAATAATGTCTTTGAATAGTTTGCAAGTTGATGTAGGTCTATGTTTGAATTAACAAAAATGTTGGCAAATTTATGATTAACACAAAGTATAAAATTCAATATAATATAGTAGTAATAAAAAATACTATTAATATTTATTTAAGTAGGTCAACCTAGTATGTCTAAAAGGCTTTTTCAGTGCCATGTAGCCTAGCCGTTTTAGCTAAATAGAGTTTTAGAAAAGCTTCCGCCTTATCTATTTTAAAAAAAAAACATGGTCTGGTCTACTTTAATGAATTTTTTTAATTTATGAGGTACTTGCCACTGTGTTTTTAGACATAATAAAAGCCACCATTTAAAGTATTGCGTTTAACATTGGTGGATGAAAGCATCACTCGTTAGGAGCATTTTTTCCCCTTCCTATGATACATGTTTTGTTTACAAACTACTATGTTTCTTTTGCATTGTGGCCATGTCTTCTCAAAATTAATTTTAGGCTAAAATGCACTTTTAGCCCTTTATTTTTCAAATTTGTGTCACAACAGTCATTTTTTAAACTTTCTGTTCACTAATGTTGACGGATGCCACGCTGGCCGTTAACAGGTAACATGACTTGCTTAGTTGACATTAGTGATTGGGCAAAAAAAACACAAAGGACAAAACAGAAATTTTGGTGAAACAAAAATGACCAAAGTGCACTTTTGCCCAAAACTTCATCTTCATCCCCAAACCCCACCACCTTGAACCACGACCCTCTCACTCTCTCGTCATAGCGCAACCACCACCACTCTGAACTCTCTCTTCACTATCCATCTCTCTCCTCCCTCCCTCGCTCCCTCTCCTCTTTTCTCTTCCTTCCCTTCATCTTAATCCCCAAATTGAAATGGGGATGAAGGAGAATAATCCACAAAGCAGCCACATCGAATCCCTACACCGAAAAGGGCGATTCAGAATCAGAAAAAGAATAATTTTCAAACCCTAAATTTTCAATTTGTGGATGAAGATTAACTGTCCAAATCATTTCACAAATAATCTCTAAATCATATATCTTTTATTATTGGTTTGTTTCAATTAACAAATTAACTTTAACCCTAATGGATTGACCTAGTAGAGCATGACAAAATTTGTATCAGGGAGGTTTCGAGTTCAATTCGTTGTTAGTCCTTTTAAGGTAAATGTAATTCCTTTTGAAAATATTCAAGGAGTTCAAAGATTTTATCTGTCTTGGACTAAGCGGCACCCACTCACTCTAAAAACTAGCTTAAAAAAAGATTAACATACTAATTTCTAAAAGTAAATTGTTAGCTAATTTTAATTATAACCCAAGTTAACATAAATAATCACAAAATAATTAAATAAAGATATAATTTTTATAAAAACTGAATTGAATAAAATAAAAAACTATTTATTAGGAAAAATAGAAAAACAATTGAGAAATTGGGCATGAAGCCAAACTTCTCACATAATGAGCATAAAATAAATACAATTTTTTATTTTTATTATTTTTTTTTTTAAAAAAAAAAACGCAACTTCATGACATTTCCAATTTGGGGTGGGGGTGGGTATGTACACTCTGATTCAACCCAATACAATTAAACCCACAAAAGTTGGGTTGGTTCGTGTAATTCGGCTAGAGTCACAATGGGGCGAGCAGCCCGCCCGCCCAGTCCATCGGGCCAAATGGTGTATACGGGCAGGGTCGGGCCAACCCAATATTCGGATGGGATGCAAAATGTAAGGCCCAAGCCCGCCCAACACCAGCCATGGGCCAACGGGCCGGCCCAATGGGCCCGCCCTAATGTGCCAAATCATTGACTTTTTAGAATTTTGTATAAATCAAAATTAGAATTTCCAACCACTATGTATAAATTAGAATCAAAACTAGAACTTCAATAGAGAAGAAGACAGACACATCTTGAACAATTATGGATCAGTATTTGGTGGCGGTGTTTTTTTTTAGTCGAATCGCTTCAACAATTTATGAATGGAGTTGCAGAACGGTTTGAAGAGAAGACAAAAGACGATCCGTTAAGCTCCAAAATCAAAGACGTGGAATAAATAATTGACTTGTCATATTTTGATTGGATAACAGTAAAAATAGCATGTATAACACTTGTCATATTTTAAAATATTTAAAAACAAAAACAAACGGGCCTACCGAAGCCCATGGCCGGGCCGGCCCATTAACATCATCGGGTCAATCGGGCCGGGACAAAAACATACCGTTGATTTTGGGCTACTATTTTTAGAGCCCAAGTCCGCCCAAAAAATCGGGCAATTAGGTCGCCCACTCCTACGCCCAAATTGACAACTCTAAATTCTACTGGTTTGTTTCAAAATAGACAAACTCACAGTTGTATGGATTGGGTGTTGGATTTGATAATCGAGAATCCACCAAACCCGATCCAACCCATAGAATATATTATCTTACAAATGTCAAGCTATCTAATCTAAAAATATACATCCTAATGAGTCTTCCCTTTGTGGGGCCTACATCAATTCTCTCCAAACCCCCCCAACCCCACCCCTCTCCCTACCCCCCTTTTTTTTGTTCTCCAAACTTTCTCTCCCCCTTTTTTTTCTTCCTTTTTTCCCATTCATATTTTTATTTCCCTTTTCTCCTCTCTCACTCTCTTCTTTCATGTTTTATATTTTAGTGGTACTTTACGATTAAATAGAAAATGTACCTCCATAATCAAATTTTTGGAATCGAACATTAATTTCGTAACAAATTATAAAAAGTGTAACGCTATACAGTGTACCTTTTCGGTACTGTCTGAAAAAATTTAATTGTTTAAATATGCAAAGTTTATTTCTTAGTAACCAAATCGAACATTAATTTCGTAACAAATTATATAAAGTGTAATACTATGCAGTATACTTTTTGGGTACTTTAGTGTGTGAAAAATTTTAATTGTTTAAATATGCAAAGTTTATTCCTTAATAACGAATTTTATTTTAAAAAAAGTTAATTTTGTAACAAAATTTAAAATTAATTTTGAGCCAAAATATGTAAAGTGTGACGCTAAACCATTGCCCCCCTCTCTATAGAACCTGAAGCATTGGCCCCGTCCATCGGACGGGTCACCGCACTAGTACTACTAGAAGATATATCTTGGAATTGTTTATTTATAGAAGAGAAAGTAATATTAAAATCTTTATTATTTTTGAATTGTCATATGATTTCACTAATAACTAATACTTGGGATTCAATCTAGAACTTGAATTACATGAGTGTCACTACATATTACATTGACGATGAATGCGAATTCAACAAAAACAATACAAAGTTTTAGTTTGAATTCTGAACTCGTTACATTGATATTAGAACATTGAGTTTGATGTTGGTTTATTCTATCTTTCAATTGTTATTGTTCAATTTTTTTTTTTTTACTTTATCTGAAAATGATATTTTAGTAATAAACCCAGTACCCATCCAATCCAACCTATTTGAAATCAGGCTGAGTTGGTTTGGGTTACATAAAAAATTGAGTCTAATCTTACTGCATCCAACCCATAAATATCTTATTAAGTTGGGTCTTTCAGCATCAAAACCCACCTAAAACAAGGAAAGCTACAATTTATTAGGAAATGACTTCCATAATTTCCCTCCGCTTTGAACTCAAAATAGGCACCAACGAAAACGTAAAGTTTTTTTTTTTTTAAACAAAAGAAGGGATTATGGAGCCTCGTTAAAACCTTCTAATGGAAAACCCTCCATGGGGAAAAACCATCAAGAAGGAAAGAGTACCCCCCTACATTTTATTAATAAAAAGTGGAAAATATACGAGACATGAGGGGACTAGGCCAAAACCTTTGAGTAAAACAACAATACAACCAAAAGGAAAAAGTAACACTCCTATAACAAGGAATCTAGATTGAAGAAAGTAAAATTGGTATGCAAAAACATCACTATAGTGACTCCCATCCCAACCAGGTTGGCACCAAAGTCACTAACAATCATTTGCAGCACACCAAAAACAGAAGGCCAGAAGAAAGCTGAAACCATCAAACAGAACTCAATTGAATCGATAGTTAAGCAAACCAAGTCTATTCCTCAGAGAAATCATCAGCAATGAAGCTAGGAGGAAGGTCCCACTGCACAAGACCACTTGTGTTAATACCATACCCGGTAAGCTTATTGGCACGGTGTTACCTTCTGTAAAAATGTGAGTGCATTTAAAGTTATTTGTCGTCAAATAAACGCAATCATCCCATCGAGTTCTAAGCTTCCAATGAACTATTTTTCAATTCTTGAAGATAAGCCAAATGACATCAAAAAAAATTTTAGTGTGGAAAACTTTCTCAATGTGACAGAAAAACCACAATTTTTTTTGGCCAAGGTGCTATTTATAGAAGAGGCAATGATTGGACCCCACACAATTATCATAAACATCTTTTGCAGCAAGCATTCTAGTATGCCAGCTTGACTCGTCTTTTACAAACTGTCAGATCAACAATTTTCTTTACCAAAACCGCATTGGCGATTTCTCTCTGCAGGGGAATGATAAAGTATGATCAACTAACTCGTAAAAACCAAAGAGTCTGCAAAAGAACTTGTAAGGTCAACCTTTTATATCTAAAAGGTCGACAACTTAATATACTTACTTGAGCTTAAATTTGGTGTCATTTTTTTGAATGATTCCATTGTAGTCAGAGAATCGGGGTCTGCAAAAGTGAAAACTATAAGTATGTTGTTATTCAACTCAAAATTAAGATGTGTTATAATGGTTTCTACCGTTACCTTGTATATTCATATCTTTCTCAGATAGAACTTTTGCCACACGCTTGATGGTAAGTCGATATAACTTGTTCACCCTCACATTCATGAGAAGACACATTTAAAAATTGAAAAAACGTCCGATAGAAACATTGGATTATTAATGATGTAATTGTAGGATTACAATGGAAACAATACCTTGAAAGATTATCCTTTAAGTGATTTGATGTTGGGTGGTTTGAAAAATCAACTCCCACGCAAGGTAAATCTATATCATTTACTATGTCAAGCAAATATTGCCATGGTATCATCAATATATTTATTGTCATCGAAGGTGACATTTGCAAGTTTAGGTATGTCATTTTGCTTGTTAGACTCATATGTTGAAATCTCATTAGGCAATGGTTTGTCCAAAACTCTCAAGCATATCAGAGGCATCAAAACACAATCGCGCTTGCATGATCCTCTTACTTCCTTTATCTGGAGAAATGCAATGTTTGCTCTTTATATAATCCACATGTTCTGTTAAATAAGGTGTAGTCTCGCTATTGTAAGGTGGAACATGGAAAACTTGAAAATAATATTTGCATATAATTAATAATTTCATATCACCAATAAGAATATTAAATTCATGGTAAACTTAGATTCGATAAACAGTTTTAGTAATGACCATGTTTTCCACCCAAGTCGATGGTCCCATGCTTTCAAGATTTACTCTGTTAAGATACTGATGACCAATTGAAACCAAAATACTGCATCAATTAGAAGAAACATTGTCAATAAATGTACTCATTGCCATTTTAAAATTCACAAACAGATTTAAACATACTCGTTCCCCGTCCCCGTTGACCGTGTCATTCGGCGGACGCAATATCGATACAAATTTTCCAAATCTTTGTTGTTTTTCTTTTCTTTTTCCGTTGTTCTCACAGGTCCTACTTTAACTGCACACGGGGGTTCTGGGACCTTCATACTTCTATCAATATCATTATTTATTGACGGCCTTTCAACATCAAGTTTTTGAAGGACTTTCATTTCATCCTCCATCATAGAAATCCTAATCCCAATTTCCTTTTGTTTGTGTGATATTGATTCACAGTCCCCTTTAACCTCCCCAATAGCATCGTTCACAACTTGATTTCTACAGTGTTCATCATTTATATTTAAATCTTCAATGACCTAATCACAAAGAATATAATATAAATCATTATAAATTTAAAACTATCATTATTGATAATTTAAAAAAAAAACAAAGCCAACCTTAAATCAAATACTTTCATTTATATACAATGAGATACTAAATGAACTTTTCTAACCTTTTTTGGATCAAAAATCTTTGAAACTATAGACTTTCCTGACCCTACATCAATCCAATCTAAAAAACGAGGAAAGTTCATCATTCTTGAACTAGGCTGCAATGATAGGTGGTCAGCTGTCCAACTCTACATCACCACAATATATACATCAATATTAAATTGAATAGTCAGAAATAATAATATTAAACACCTAACTTTATATTTTGTTTTGCAATTAAACATGAATTATAATCAATATAACATATTTCTACCTGTAGTAATGCTGCACAGCCTGCAATATGCAGTGTGTCTTTGTTCTTGCCTTCATTTAAACGAGGAGCAACACGTTCAAGGCTACTAACTAAAAACCTATAAACCTCACAACCCCAATTGTATCTAAAAAGCAAACCTAAATTACCTAATAGCCTAAATGGTAGGGTATGGACAACTTTGGTTTGGGGAAAATAAAAGGTTTTCAAACCAAGGAGAATGTAAAGCCTACAAAAATCATCTACATCATCATCCTGGGTGAACTCTTTCATTTTATCAACTATGTTTGACACTGTAATAACCCCCCTATGAACAATTGTTTAACTCTAGAGTTATTCCCATCATCAAAGTAAACAGGATCTCCAATAATGGGAAGCCCCAACCCTACACATACATCTAACGTCGTGAAAGAAATGATCCTATTCCCAACTCGAACACCTTTACTATGTATATCCCACCTACTTACTAACTCCCTCATTAAGACACCACTAATTTTCAGTCTCTCCTTAAGATCAATCAACCATTTGAAAGGTGTGTTTCGCAACATTTCCTTGTGTAATGGACTCAAACATTCATTTATGTCCACTAGAACTTGTGTTTCCACAGAGTGCCTCAGTCGTTTCTGTAAATAAATCATTTAATATTCAATAACAACATAACATAACAGAAGACTATCCTAAATCACTAACTTATGTCAAATTCAAGAAAATATGCAATTATGGGAAAACAAACTTACTCCCATTACATTAGCCTCATCACCCTTATTCTTCTTCCCTTTCAACTTTCCCATTATGTATATCTACCTTTTGTCCTGTTCAATTAAATAAACAAGATATCAAATTCACTTTAACTTAATTTACAATTGTTTTAAATAAACTCTAATCTAACCCATTTCAAATAAAGAAGATACCTAACTCATTTTAATTCATTTCCACATTTAAGGCATTACCACTAAGTGGTCAAATTATTGGCTAACATACATATATCATTACCAATACATTACAACTAAAGAGATGACACCATATAGATGAAAGGAAACACTAAATATACATACTATATTTATCCAAAATTTATGATCATTCAAGAAGTGTTTCGAAAAACCTATGATATATAAAACTTTATATATTAATGTTGGTGGACCAAAATAAAATTTAGCGTTCTCAATCAATTTAGCGTAAATCAGTGGATACACAAAAATGTAAAAGACGAATTAAAGCGATCCTTACAATAGCGGCCGCTATCACCGCTTAGTCACCCCTTTTGTACCGCTATTTGCGGTCGCTTTCACCGCTTTTGCAAACACGCCCACACAACAAATAGTGGAGCACAAGATCAAATCCGCTCCACTAAACCGCTATAGCGCACTATATCGCCACTATTCACTACCTAGACTAAAACATGGTTCATGGCAATATATTTTATTGGCTTCATGAAATCAAAGTGGAATTTATGCATTGGAAGAAGAAACTTCAAACGGACATGTAGTTTATTCTACAATCTTGGAGCCAATTTAAGACTCCACCCATTAGGAAACAAGCAAACCACCAACCTCACAAAGGCAAATAACTATGTTTAGAACTTTGAGAAAATTCCATTTCAAACTAAACCATAGTGGTTAAAAACCAAAATCATAAATAGCCAAATGAAAATCTTATCAAATCATAACAAATTGAAATCTCGGGCTACATGTTAACAGAGAAGATTACTAAGCATCCTATGAAGCATAGATTTATAGCAACCTATGTGGGATATATATCAAACAAAACCAAAACCGGATTACAAACATATGGATAAGCAATTATTAAGACAAACAAAAGCAGATTACAAACCCTAAAAATTGAAATCACCCTAATTCCTAATTCCGAATTCCTAATTTCCAAATGACAAACCCTAAAAATTGAAATCGAGATAAGGGAAATCCAAAGCGAAATCAAAGAGGCAATGAAAACGAACCCAGGAATAAAAACGAATTGAAGAAGATTAATAACAAAAATGAAAAGAAGAAGAAGAAGGAGGAGGAAAACGAATTTTAACCTTCAACCGTGAAGAGTAGCGACTGACGAAGAAGCAACGGACGATGACAGCACAATCAACGGCGGCGACGGAGTACAAAGAAGGTGGCGGAGTGTGGTGGTGATCTACTCACTAGAGAGAATATTGGAGGTGGAGGTGGAGGTGGAGGTTGCTAGCTTCGTTTGACGATTCAACGGACGATGACAGCACGAATAACGGCGGTGACAGAGTACAGACAAGGTGGCGGAGTGTGGTGGTGATTTACTCACTAGAGAAAAGATTGGAGGTGGAGGTGGAGGTTGCTAGCTTCGTTTGACGATTCTGATCGCAAGAGAGAAGAAAAGCTGGGCTTTTGTTTTTTCTTTTAGTTATTTTAATTTTAATATAAAACTATTTAATTATATATAAAAACTATTTTATTTGTCAAACATACGTATTAGTAACAAACCGTATATTTGTCACTTATTTTGTCATATTCCTTGTAGAAATAGCATTACTGATAAAGTATGATCAACTAACTCGTAAAAACCAAAGAGTCTGCAAAATAACTTGTAAGGTCAACCTTTTATATCTAAAAGGTCGACAACTTAATATACTTACTTGAGCTTAAATTTGGTGTCATTTTTTTGAATGATTCCATTGTAGTCAGAGAATCAGGGTCTGCAAAAGTGAAAACTATAAGTATGTTGTTATTCAACTCAAAATTAAGACGTGTTATAATGCTTTCCACTGTTACCTTGTATATTCATATCTTTCTCAGATAGAACTTTTGCCACAGTTGATGGTAAGTCAGATATAACTTGTTCACCCTCACATTCATGAGAAGACCTATTTAAAAAATTGAAAAAACGTCAGATAGAAACATTGGATTATTAATGACAGAATTGTAGGATTACAATGGAAACAATACCTTGAAAGATTATCCTTTAAGTGATTTGATGTTGGGTGGTCTGAAAAATCAACTCCCACGCAAGGTAAATCTATATCATTTACTATGTCAGCAAATATTGCCATGGTATCATCAATATATTTATTGTCATCGAAGGTGACATTTGCAAGTTTAGGTATGTCATTTTGCTTGTTAGACTCATATGTTGAAATCTCATTAGGCAATGGTTTGTCCAAACTCTCAAGCATATCAGAGGCATCAAAACACAATCTGCTTCTTGCATGATCCCTCTTACTTCCTTTATCTGGAGAAATGCAATGTTTGCTCTTTATATAATCCACATGTTCTGTTAAATAAGGTGTAGTCTCGCTATTGTAAGGTGGAACATGGAAAACTTGAAAATAATATTTGCATATAATTAATAATTTCATATCACCAATAAGAATATTAAATTCATGGTAAACTTAGATTCGATAAGCATGTTTTAGTAATGACCATGTTTTCCACCCAAGTCGATGGTCCCATGCTTTCAAGATTTTCTGTTAAGATATCGATGACCAATTGAAACCAAAATATCTGCATCAATTAGAAGAAACATTGTCAATAAATGTACTCATTGCCATTTTAAAATTCACAAACAGATTTAAACATACTCGCTCTCCCGCCCCCGTTGGACTGTGTGTCATTCGGCGGACGCAATATCGATACAAATTTTCCAAATCTTTGTTGTTTTTCTTTTCTTTTTCCGTTGTTCTCACAGGTCCTACTTTAACTGCACACGGGGGTTCTGGGACCTTCATACTTCTATCAATATCATTATTTATTGACGGCCTTTCAACATCAAGTTTTTGAAGGACTTTCATTTCATCCTCCATCATAGAAATCCTAATCCCAATTTCCTTTTGTTTGTGTGATATTGATTCACAGTCCCCTTTAACCTCCCCAATAGCATCGTTCACAACTTGATTTCTCTGATGTTCATCATTTATATTTAAATCTTCAACAAACCTAATCACAAAGAATATAATATAAATCATTATAAATTTAAAACTATCATTATTGATAATTTTAAAAAAAAACAAAGCCAACCTTAAATCAAATACTTTCATTTATATACAATGAGATACTAAATGAACTTTTCTAACCTTTTTTGGATCAAAAATATTTGAAACTATAGACTTTCCTGACCCTACATCAATCCAATCTAAAAAACGAGGAAAGTTCATCATTCTTGAACTAGGCTGCAATGATAGGTGGTCAGCTGTCCAACTCTACATCACCACAATATATACATCAATATTAAATTGAATAGTCGAAATAATAATATTAAACACCTAACTTTATATTTTGTTTTGCAATTAAACATGAATTATAATCAATATAACATATTTCTACCGTAGTAATCTTTGCATGACTACCGCAATATGCAAAGTGTGTCTTTGTTCTTGCCTTCATTTAAACGAGGAGCAACACGCTCAAGGCTACTAACTAAAAACCTATAAACCTCACAACCCCAATTGTATCTAAAAAGCAAACCTAAATTATCTAATAGCCTAAATGGTAGGGTATGGACAGCTTTGGTTTGGGGAAAATAAAAGGTTTTCAAACCAAGGAGAATGTAAAGCCTACAAAAATCATCTACATCATCATCCTGGGTGAACTCTTTCATTTTATCAACTATGTTTGACACTGTAATAACCCCCCTTTGAACAATTGTTTAACTCTAGAGTTATTCCCATCATCAAAGTAAATAGGATCTCCAATAATGGGAAGCCCCAACCCTACACATACATCTAACGTAGTGAAAGAAATGATCCTATTCCCAACTCGAACACCTTTACTATGTATATCCCACCTACTTACTAACTCCCTCATTAAGACACCACTAATTTTCAGTCTCTCCTTAAGATCAATCAACCATTTGAAAGGTGTCTTTCGCAACATTTCCTTGTGTAATGGACTCAAACATTCATTTATGTCCACTAGAACTTGTGTTTCCACAGAGTGCCTCAGTCGTTTCTGTAAATAAATCATTTAATATTCAATAACAACATAACATAAATGAAGACTATCCTAAATCACTAACTTATGTCAAATTCAAGAAAATATGCAATTATGGAAAAACAAACTTACTCCCATTACATTAGCATCATCACCCTTATTCTTCTTCCCTTTCAACTTTCCCATTATGTATATCTACCTTTTGTCCTATTCAATTAAATAAACAAGATATCAAATTCACTTTAACTTAATTTACAATTGTTTTAAATAAACTCTAATCTAACCCATTTCAAATAAAGAAGATACCTAACTCATTTTAATTCATTTCCACATTTAAGGCATTACCACTAAGTGGTCAAATTATTGGCTAACATACATATATCATTACCAATACATTACAATTAAAGAGATGACACCATATAGATGAAAGGAAACACTAAATATACATACTATATTTATCCAAAATTTATGATCATTCAAGAAGTGTTTCGAAAAACCTATGATATATAAAACTTTATATATTAATGTTGGTGGACCAAAATAAAATTTAGCGTTCTCAATCAATTTAGCGCAAATCAGTGGATACACAAAAATGTAAAAGACGAATTAAAGCGATCCTTACAATAGCGCCGCTATCACCGCTTAGTCACCCTTTTTGTACCGCTTATTTGCGGTCGCTTTCACCGCTTTTGCAAACACGCCCACACAACAAATAGTGGAGCACAAGATCAAATTCCGCTCCACTAAACCGCTATAGCGCACTATATCGCCACTATTCACTACCTAGACTAAAACATGGTTCATGGCAATATATTTTATTGGCTTCATGAAATCAAAGTGGAATTTATGCATTGGAAGAAGAAACTTCAAACGGACATGTAGTTTATTCTACAATCTTGGAGCCAATTTAAGACTCCACCCATTAGGAAACAAGCAAACCACCAACCTCACAAAGGCAAATAACTATGTTTAGAACTTTGAGAAAATTCCATTTCAAACTAAACCATAGTGGTTAAAAACCAAAATCATAAATAGCCAAATGAAAATCTTACTGAAATCATAACAAATTGAAATCCTGGGCTACATGTTAACAGGACAGTACTAAGCATCCTATGAAGCATAGATTTATAGCAACCTATGTGGGATATATATCAAACAAAACCAAAACCGGATTACAAACATATGGATAAGCAATTATTAAGACAAACAAAAGCAGATTACAAACCCTAAAAATTGAAATCACCCTAATTCCTAATTCCGAATTCCTAATTTCCAAATGACAAACCCTAAAAATTGAAATCGAGATAAGGGAAATCCAAAGCGAAATCAAAGAGGCAATGAAAACGAACCCAGGAATAAAAACGAATTGAAGAAGATTAATAACAAAAATGAAAAGAAGAAGAAGAAGGAGGAGGAAAACGAATTTTAACCTTCAACCGTGAAGAGTAGCGACTGACGAAGAAGCAACGGACGATGACAGCACAATCAACGGCGGCGACGGAGTACAAAGAAGGTGGCGGAGTGTGGTGGTGATCTACTCACTAGAGAGAATATTGGAGGTGGAGGTGGAGGTGGAGGTTGCTAGCTTCGTTTGACGATTCAACGGACGATGACAGCACGAATAACGGCGGTGACAGAGTACAGACAAGGTGGCGGAGTGTGGTGGTGATTTACTCACTAGAGAAAAGATTGGAGGTGGAGGTGGAGGTTGCTAGCTTCGTTTGACGATTCTGATCGCAAGAGAGAAGAAAAGCTGGGCTTTTGTTTTTTTCTTTTTAGTTATTTTAATTTTAATATAAAACTATTTAATTATATATAAAAACTATTTTATTTGTCAAACATACGTATTAGTAACAAACCGTATATTTGTCACTTATTTTGTCATATTCCTTGTAGAAATAGCATTACTGATAAAGTATGATCAACTAACTCGTAAAAACCAAAGAGTCTGCAAAATAACTTGTAAGGTCAACCTTTTATATCTAAAAGGTCGACAACTTAATATACTTACTTGAGCTTAAATTTGGTGTCATTTTTTTGAATGATTCCATTGTAGTCAGAGAATCAGGGTCTGCAAAAGTGAAAACTATAAGTATGTTGTTATTCAACTCAAAATTAAGACGTGTTATAATGCTTTCCATCTTTGTTACCTTGTATATTCATATCTTTCTCAGATAGAACTTTTGCCACGCTTGATGGTAAGTCGATATAACTTGTTCACCCTCACATTCATGAGAAGACCTATTTAAAAATTGAAAAAACGCCGATAGAAACATTGGATTATTAATGATGTAATTGTAGGATTACAATGGAAACAATACCTTGAAAGATTATCCTTTAAGTGATTTGATGTTGGGTGGTCTGAAAAATCAACTCCCACGCAAGGTAAATCTATATCATTTACTATGTCAGCAAATATTGCCATGGTATCATCAATATATTTATTGTCATCGAAGGTGACATTTGCAAGTTTAGGTATGTCATTTTGCTTGTTAGACTCATATGTTGAAATCTCATTAGGCAATGGTTTGTCCAAACTCTCAAGCATATCAGAGGCATCAAAACACAATCTGCTTCTTGCATGATCCCTCTTACTTCCTTTATCTGGAGAAATGCAATGTTTGCTCTTTATATAATCCACATGTTCTGTTAAATAAGGTGTAGTCTCGCTATTGTAAGGTGGAACATGGAAAACTTGAAAATAATATTTGCATATAATTAATAATTTCATATCACCAATAAGAATATTAAATTCATGGTAAACTTAGATTCGATAAACAGTTTTAGTAATGACCATGTTTTCCACCCAAGTCGATGGTCCCATGCTTTCAAGATTTACTCTGTTAAGATACTGATGACCAATTGAAACCAAAATACTGCATCAATTAGAAGAAACATTGTCAATAAATGTACTCATTGCCATTTTAAAATTCACAAACAGATTTAAACATACTGCTCCCGTCCCTCGTTGACCGTGTGTCATTCGCGGACGCAATATCGATACAAATTTTCCAAATCTTTGTTGTTTTTCTTTTCTTTTTCCGTTGTTCTCACAGGTCCTACTTTAACTGCACACGGGGGTTCTGGGACCTTCATACTTCTATCAATATCATTATTTATTGACGGCCTTTCAACATCAAGTTTTTGAAGGACTTTCATTTCATCCTCCATCATAGAAATCCTAATCCCAATTTCCTTTTGTTTGTGTGATATTGATTCACAGTCCCCTTTAACCTCCCCAATAGCATCGTTCACAACTTGATTTCTACAGTGTTCATCATTTATATTTAAATCTTCAACAGCCTAATCACAGCAATATAATATAAATCATTATAAATTTAAAACTATCATTATTGATAATTTTAAAAAAAAACAAAGCCAACCTTAAATCAAATACTTTCATTTATATACAATGAGATACTAAATGAACTTTTCTAACCTTTTTGGATCAAAAATATTTGAAACTATAGACTTTCCGACCCTACATCAATCCAATCTAAAAACGAGGAAAGTTCATCATTCTTGAACTAGGCTGCAATGATAGGTGGTCAGCTGTCCAACTCTACATCACCACAATATATACATCAATATTAAATTGAATAGTCAGAAATAATAATATTAAACACCTAACTTTATATTTTGTTTTGCAATTAAACATGAATTATAATCAATATAACATATTTCTACCTGTAGTAATGCTGCACAGCCTGCAATATGCAGTGTGTCTTTGTTCTTGCCTTCATTTAAACGAGGAGCAACACGTTCAAGGCTACTAACTAAAAACCTATAAACCTCACAACCCCAATTGTATCTAAAAAGCAAACCTAAATTATCTAATAGCCTAAATGGTAGGGTATGGACAGCTTTGGTTTGGGGAAAATAAAAGGTTTTCAAACCAAGGAGAATGTAAAGCCTACAAAAATCATCTACATCATCATCCTGGGTGAACTCTTTCATTTTATCAACTATGTTTGACACTGTAATAACCCCCCTTTGAACAATTGTTTAACTCTAGAGTTATTCCCATCATCAAAGTAAATAGGATCTCCAATAATGGGAAGCCCCAACCCTACACATACATCTAACGTAGTGAAAGAAATGATCCTATTCCCAACTCGAACACCTTTACTATGTATATCCCACCTACTTACTAACTCCTCATTAAGACACCACTAATTTTCAGTCTCTCCTTAAGATCAATCAACCATTTGAAAGGTGTCTTTCGCAACATTTCCTTGTGTAATGGACTCAAACATTCATTTATGTCCACTAGAACTTGTGTTTCCACAGAGTGCCTCGATCGCTTTACGTAAATAAATCATTTAATATTCAATAACAACATAACATAACAGAAGACTATCCTAAATCACTAACTTATGTCAAATTCAAGAAAATATGCAATTATGGAAAAAACAAACTTACTCCCATTACATTAGCATCATCACCCTTATTCTTCTTCCCTTTCAACTTTCCCATTATGTATATCTACCTTTTGTCCTATTCAATTAAATAAACAAGATATCAAATTCACTTTAACTTAATTTACAATTGTTTTAAATAAACTCTAATCTAACCCATTTCAAATAAAGAAGATACCTAACTCATTTTAATTCATTTCCACATTTAAGGCATTACCACTAAGTGGTCAAATTATTGGCTAACATACATATATCATTACCAATACATTACAATTAAAGAGATGACACCATATAGATGAAAGGAAACACTAAATATACATACTATATTTATCCAAAATTTATGATCATTCAAGAAGTGTTTCGAAAAACCTATGATATATAAAACTTTATATATTAATGTTGGTGGACCAAAATAAAATTTAGCGTTCTCAATCAATTTAGCGCAAATCAGTGGATACACAAAAATGTAAAAGACGAATTAAAGCGATCCTTACAATAGCGGCCGCTATCACCGCTTAGTCACCCTTTTTGTACCGCTTATTTCTGTCGCTTTCACCGCTTTTGCAAACACGCCCCACACAACAAATAGCAGAGCACAAGATCAAATTCCGCTCCACTAAACCGCTATAGCGCACTATATCGCCACTATTCACTACCTAGACTAAAACATGGTTCATGGCAATATATTTTATTGGCTTCATGAAATCAAAGTGGAATTTATGCATTGGAAGAAGAAACTTCAAATGGACATGTAGTTTATTCTACAATCTTGGAGCCAATTTAAGACTCCACCCATTAGGAAACAAGCAAACCACCAACCTCACAAAGGCAAATAACTATGTTTAGAACTTTGAGCAAATTCCATTTCAAACTAAACCATAGTGGTTAAAAACCAAAATCATAAATAGTCAAATGAAAATCTTATCAAATCATAACAAATTGAAATCTGGGCTACATGTTAACAGAGGCGGTACTAAGCATCCTATGAAGCATAGATTTATAGCAACCTATGTGGGATATATATCAAACAAAACCAAAACCGGATTACAAACATATGGATAAGCAATTATTAAGACAAACAAAAGCAGATTACAAACCCTAAAAATTGAAATCACCCTAATTCCTAATTCCGAATTCCTAATTTCCAAATGACAAACCCTAAAAATTGAAATCGAGATAAGGGAAATCCAAAGCGAAATCAAAGAGGCAATGAAAACGAACCCAGGAATAAAAACGAATTGAAGAAGATTAATAACAAAAATGAAAAGAAGAAGAAGGAGGAGGAGGAAAACGAATTTTAACCTTCAACCGTGAAGAGTAGCGACTGACGAAGAAGCAACGGACGATGACAGCACAATCAACGGCGGCGACGGAGTACAGAGAAGGTGGCGGAGTGTGGTGGTGATCTACTCACTAGAGAGAATATTGGAGGTAGGTGGAGGTGGAGGTGGAGGTTGCTAGCTTCGTTTGACGATTCAACGGACGATGACAACACGAATAACGGCGGCGACGGAGTACAGACAAGGTGGCGGAGTGTGGTGGTGATTTACTCCCTAGAGAGAAGATTGGAGGTGGAGGTGGAGGTTGCTAGCTTCGTTTGACGATTCTGATCGCAAGAGAGAAGAAAAGCTGGGCTTTTGTTTTTTTCTTTTTAGTTATTTTAATTTTAATATAAAACTATTTAATTATATATAAAAACTATTTTATTTGTCAAACATACGTATTAGTAACAAACCGTATATTTGTCACTTATTTTGTCATATTCCTTGTAGAAATAGCATTACTGATAAAGTATGATCAACTAACTCGTAAAAATCAAAGAGTCTCAAAAAAATATTGTAAGGTCAACCTTTTATATCTAAAAGGTCGACAACTTAATATACTTCCTTGAGCTTAAATTTGGTGTCATTTTTTTGAATGATTCCATTGCAGTCAGAGAATCAAGGTCTGCAAAAGTGAAAACTATAAGTATGTTGTTATTCAACTCAAAATTAAGACGTGTTATAATGCTTTCCACGGTTACCTTGTATATTCATATCTTTCTCAGATAGAACTTTTGCCACAGTTGATGGTAAGTCAGATATAACTTGTTCACCCTCACATTCATGAGAAGACACATTTAAAATTGAAAAAACGCCGATAGAAACATTGGATTATTAATGATGTAATTGTAGGATTACAATGGAAACAATACCTTGAAAGATTATCCTTTAAGTGATTTGATGTTGGGTGGTCTGAAAAATCAACTCCCACGCAAGGTAAATCTATATCATTTACTATGTCAGCAAATATTGCCATGGTATCATCAATATATTTATTGTCATCGAAGGTGACATTTGCAAGTTTAGGTATGTCATTTTGCTTGTTAGACTCATATGTTGAAATCTCATTAGGCAATGGTTTGTCCAAACTCTCAAGCATATCAGAGGCATCAAAACACAATCTGCTTCTTGCATGATCTCTCTTACTTATTAGATACAGAAGCTAGGAAAGAACAATACATTGGACATAAATTTTCCTACTACACGGTCTGCCACGAGACTTCTTTGCAATTGAAGGGGCATCCATTGCTTTAGTGTCCTTTCTCTTTATGTTAGATACACACATCATAGGTGTTGAGATGGTTTCGGTTATTGCATCGGTGTTGGTTGACTGAGACACTGAGAGATTGGTTGGTGGAGTAGTAATAGTAGTAACACCTGAAAGAAAGCAACAAAGATCACAACCAAGTAACATGAATATATCATTCAAAAAAGTTGAAAAGTTGAAGATCAAAATCCGCTTTCACTTCTATTGAAATTTAGTATCGAAGTGTGATTTTAATAATTTAAAAAAAGTCAAATATAGAAGTAATTCTGAATTAATAACAACTCTTCGTTTTCTCATTTCAAAATTCAAATACAACAACACACAGAGCAAGTTGTGACCAAGTGAAGCAAACACAATATATTAATTTGGTGATTACAACTCAGCCTTGAATGAAGATACCTACAAATCAATATTCTATTCAGAATGACAAATTGGTAGGTTAGCCCAGAAAGAAACATTCTAGGATGAGTTTTCCTTAACTACCATGTACAAATAGTTCATCCGGGGTTTTGTAGTCTCTATCTTTGTTATTTTAATATATATTAATCTTCAACTTATTATATCTATCAATATTAGGCTTATGCTCTTACAAGAATTACTCTGCAATCACAGGGCAGCCAAATTTTAAATGGCTGCAAAGACTGCAACATCAACTTAAATAGAAAGCTCAAGAGAGGGAGTTTTACTCTGATATATAAATATGCTGCACTGATATATAAAAACAACACAGGATAAATGCACAATTCTTTTTAAATGATACTTTTACATTTTTACATTTTAATATTTATCTATTTTTTATTTGAAACTACTTTTTTATCTAATTTAAATTAATGTTTAGACTATTTAAATAATGCCTAAATTAATTAATAAAAAAGAACATGATAGCGCCCGTGCGTATGCACGGTTATCCTACTAGTGTATATATTATTATTATTATTATTATTATTATTATTATTATTATTATTATTATTATTATTATTATTATTATTATTATAGTAGCATTGGGAAAGCTAGTAGGCAGGCAGGTATATTGTTTGGAGTAGAATACGCAACAACCCGCGCGATAAGTTCGTAATAACTGTGGAAATCCATAACAGAATACGCTACCCCTTTCTCTCTTAATTCATCTCTAAGCTTCCTCACTACTCACTTCATCACTCTCTAATTTTCTTCCTCATTTTTCTCTTCTTTACGTATCAGCAGCACCAACTCATTCAAAAAACTAACTCTATTCTAGGGCACTCATGAATCAATCAATGAACAATCAACCATCGTTGGATCATCAACAACTTCTCGCCACCATCGTCGACCGTTACCTGCACGACAACAATTTCTCTCAAACTCGTACCACCTTTCGAAACGAAGCTTCCTTCATATTCAATTCTCCTATGATTCACGACCGGGTTCTCTTTTGCGCGCAACACAACTTTTTTTTTTCTCCGTTTTTTAGTTTCTATATTCACATTTTTGCAATTGAGTTGTTTCCTTTCCTTCTATTCTAGAGCATCAAAGTTACGATTTCTAATCTTTCGTTTTTTTTTTTGTTTCAATTGTTAGTCGTTAGTGAATGTGCTGAGCTTGGATAAGATGGTGGATGACTTGATAGGGTTGAATGAGAATAAGAAGATAGAGAGATATCGTACTCAAAAGCTGTTGAAAAGCATAGTGTTTCTCATGAATTCTTATTACAAAACTGTTAGTGGAATACTTCAACAAACCAACCTCCCCGAGCCGCCACTTCCGCCGCTGCAACCTAATGCAAACTCTGCTGTGCTTCCTACAGGTATAATACAACTCTTTCCTTCATTATCAATTCATAAACTTAATACTTGCTATTAGTTTATGGCAATTTATGCAAACTTGTGAACCAAAGTGTTATTTATCACTTTCTCAATAGGGTCTTGAAGAGGAATGAATTGATTGAAAACTGTGCTTATTATTAGCATTAGCATCATCTTCACACACATGTTTTTCTTTCAGGAAAATTATCAACACGTGTGATAGCGGATCAGGATAGATTCCTCATGCAGCGAGAGAGATACGAGACTCATTTGCTTTTGTCTCGCATGCAACATCTTATAAAAAATTATAATGGTATTAATGAAAGTCTTCCAAACACAAACATTATTGTGTCGCCACCGCTGCCAAATGCAAACTCTTTCGTGGTTCCTCAACCCAAACTTGGTAACAGAACTCCTACAGGTATAGTAACACTACCAGAAGCCAATCTTCCCGAGCAGCCACTGTCATCGCTGCGGCCAAACGTAAACTCTGTTGTGCTTCCTACAGGTACAATTCAACTCTTTCCTTCATTGCCAATTCATAACCTTAATTAATACTTGATGTAATTTATGTCTTGTAAGAAATAGCAAGAAACTTAATAACTAGCAAAACACAATTGGTACTTGGATGATGTATTCATCTCCGCTGCTTTCTTTCAGGTGTCACTACTATTTCAACTACACCAGTTGGATCCGTAATGCCTCAGTCTATCAACACTGATGCAACAACCATAAACGTCTCAACACGTGTGATGAGTGTATCTAACAGCAAGAGAAAAGACACTGAAGCAACGGATGCCCCGTCAATCGGAAAGAAATCTCGTGGTAGACCATCTAGTGGGAAAATTCCTGTCCAAGGTATTTTTATTTCCTAGCTTGTGCATTTGATAAGTATACATGCTAATCTTCATGAAGTCATTAATTACATTTTTGTTCTATACTCATTGGTAGGTCAAAACACATTGTTGCCGCAATCAAACAATGTTATTAATAAACAAACAGTTTCTCAACCTTATTCTGAAACTCAATCGATAACTAGAAACGTTGTACCCAGTGGGTCACAGGTTCAAGATCCACATGAAGTATCTATTCCGGTAAATTTACCGGTTCCAAAGACGCCTACTAGAACAACTTCCTATCAAAGTGATGCAGATATATCCCACACAGAGTTGTTTTGTGTTCCACCATGCAATGGAGAGGCTACACCTAATTTAACCAAGAGCATTATAGTTAGCCCTCATACAGGTATTGAAAATCTTCCAATAACCAACATCCTTGAGCCACCACGGCTGCCAAATTCAAAACCTTCTATAGTTCCTCAACCCAAACTTGGTAACAAAACTCCTACGGGTACAATTACTCTTTCCTTGCTTCTTTCATCACCGCCTTTTTTTATTAAGTTTATCTTGCAGTTATTTAAATTATGGGTGCACTGTAATTGTAGATTACTTCTTGTAAGAGCATAGTATCATAGATATAATCAATTGAAGATTAACATGTATTAAAATAACAAAAATATATCAGTAAATAAAGTTGTATTTATATCACTTCATTCCACCATATTTGAATAATGACATTTCTAAGCTTTTGAAGCCATTTATAATATGGCTGCCCTGTGACAATATCCCTTTGTCTCCTTTACAGAGCCGAGTCTCTCCCAACAAAGCATGTTACTAAATAACCGAATCCCAATCCCTTTGTCTCCTTTATATTATAATAATTACATAAATAAACAAGTCATGGATTGACTAAAACACATTGCCAGATCCCTTTGTTTTGAGTCTACTAATAACAATAAGTAGCTTTAATGCTTTATCACATTATTCCATAATAGTTTTGATCAATGTTATTAAACCCGGACCGACCCGGCCGGTCGGACCGGGAAACGGTGATGTGATCGGTCCGAGTCACCTATTGGATCGTGGGTGTTTCAGACCCGGTGCGACCCGTGAGCGGAAGGCATCGAATCAAGTGCGACCGGTGTTTTTCCGGTGTAGGCTCGACCGGTGTTGACCCAAATCGGGTTCTTGATTTGGGCTTGTTTTTATTTTTAAGTAAAGCATTATTTGTTTTGCTATTTTTTTAAAACAAAAGCTAAATTTGAATTCAATATTTCTTGTTCTGGGCTTTAACTTTAAGGTTTTTATTTGTTTTCAATGATGAATGAGTAGTGAGTTTTTGGACAATTTTATTGTATGGTAAAAATTCATAGCTCTGCGATATGTGAATATACAACATGCCTAATTTTAATGAGTTTTAGTAGTGTCACGGGTCATGCGGTCAACTAGTGACCCCTCGGTTCGACGACCATTGACCCAGTGACCCGGTGTGACTTACTCGGGTCGACCTCCGGGTCGAGTTTAATAACATTGGTTTTGATGCTTCAAATTAAACATTAGGGACTTGCAAGACCGATATGATAAAACATAAGGGACTATCAAGACAAATATCATAAACATTAGATACTACTTATTATTATTATTATTATTATTATTATTATTATTATTATTATTATTATTATTATCAATAGAAGGATGAAAGCTCAAGGACAAAATTGATAACTTAAATAGTTTTTGTTGGAGTTAGTTGCTTGTTAGTTACTGTTGGATTTGGCGTTTTCTTTAATTAAAAAGCACTTTAGTACTAATAAGTTCAATAGAAGTGAAGGGTGATTTTGATCAGCAACTCTTCAGATTGTCTGAATGATGTATCGATGTTGCTTAGCTGTGATCATTGCTGCTTTCTTTAAGGTGTTACTACTCCTTCAGCTAGATTTTTAGTGCCTCAATCTATCATCACAGATGCAACGACTATCACTACTACGCAGAAGTCACCTAATGTACTCTCATCACCTCTGTCCACCAATGCAAAGAATGGAAAATTCTCGACACATGTGATGGGTGTATCTAACAGAAAGAGAGATGACACTAAAGAAATGGATGACCCTTCGATTGGAAAAAAATCTCGTGGTAGACCATCTAGCGGGAAAATTCCTGTCCAAGGTATAGTTCTTTCCTAGCTTGTTCATCTGGCATGTATACATGCTAATCTTCATGAAGTCATTGATTACATTTTTGTTCTATACTCATTGTCAGATCAAAACACATTGCCTCAATCAATTAATGTTGTTAATAAGCAAATAGTTTCTCAGCCTTCATCTGAAACTCAATCAATAGCTGGAAACTTTGTACCCAATGGGTCACAGGTTCAAGATTCGAGTGTTGCAAAATGCTTATTAAGTCAGCCTCCAATACCTGTTTTGATCAATTCAACAGTTCCAAAGCCGCCGACTAGAAAAACCTTCTGTCAAAGTGATGCAAATATAATAGATACTGAGTTTTTACAAATTCCGCCTTGCATTATAGAGGCTACACCTTCTTTAAGAAAGAGAGCTTTAGTTAGCCCTCCAAAACAACTGGATTATATACAGAGCGATAGTTGCATTTCTCCTGATATGCTTGAGAGTTTTGACAAACCATTGCCTAACGAGAATTCTACATGTGGGTCTAACAAGCAAAATGACTTACCTGAACTTGCAAGTATCTCCTTCAATGACAATAACGATTACTTGGGAGCAGAATTATCATTTGATGACGAAGATCTGAGAATAATTGATGGCTTTTTAAATGTTGATCAAGATTTACCTTGCGAAGGAGTCAATTTTTCAGACCACCCAAGATCAAATCACTCAAAGGATAATGCTTCAACGTATTGTTTCCATTTTAATCCTACAGCTCCGTCTTAAATAATCCAACGGTTGGTGGTATTTGACATATTTTTTCTTTATTTAAACAGGTCTTCTCATGAATGTAAGGGTGAACAAGTTAAATCCGAACTATTACCATCAACTCAGGAAAATGTTCTATCCGAGAAAGATATGAATATACAAGGTAATGGTGAAAATCTTTATTACACATCTTAATTTTGAGTTGGAACCACAAGATACTAAGAAGCTTTCACTTTTTGCAGGCCCTGATTCTCCGACCGCAATGGAATCATTCAAAAAATGCACAAAAAATTTAAGCTCAAGTAAGTATAACTTAGATATAAAATTGTCTATTGCAATTGCTGAAGGTAATGTTCTAGTTTCTCTCATTTATTTAAATAAAAATAGATAATTTTTCCTACAAAGGGTGAGCCTGTGCATTTTCTACATCTCAAGTTAAAATGGCCTGCTTGAGGAGGGTGAGCTTAAAATGTTTGGATTTCTCTTATGAAATTAAGTATGTATATTTTCAAAAATTTAAGACCAAACAATATTAACTCATACATTATCATGTCTGCAGAGAGCAATCGCCGGCGAAGTTTGGATAAAGAGAATTGTTGGTCTGATAGTTTGAAGGAGGAGTCAAGTTGACTTGCTAAATTGCTTGCTGCAAGAGATGTTTATGTTAATTGCTTAAAAAAACTGTATCTGCAACTTGATGGATATTGTGTTCACTTCCTATGTGGAGAAAGACTCAAATATTGTAACCCATTGTGTCTTACTTGGTATAGTTTGTTCCTTGGTTTTTATATGTGAAATGTTTCTTGGAAAAAGCAAACAGTATGGTTTGTGCTTAAAAAAATAACTAATGTATTGTATTTAATACGCAAATTATGGTATTCGTTAAAATTAAAATATTAAATTAAAATATAACACAAACATAATTATATATATATATATATATATATATATATATATATATATATATATATATATATATATCTCGTAGTTATGTTAATTTTGATGTGAGTGGTACTATTTATTATTTAAACATGCAAAGTGGATTTTTGTTCCCTTCGCTCCCTCGGCTCTGCTAGGGCATAGCGCCGCCACTAGCAGTCTTGCCGTCGTGAGGTGTGTGCTTGTGTCCTCTCTCCGACGACGTGAGAGCTCCTACGTTTTCTTCTCTTTCCAGTCTGCGTACGGTACTATTTCTGATCACGATGGAGAATCTTTCCATCCGCGAAAGTGATGAGTTTGAAGTGGTGGAGGAAGGGGTTGCTGAAGGGAGCGATGCGCAACCACTATGCTTGGTGGGGCGCTTCCATACTGATAAGAGCGTTAGGGTTGCTATGATGAAGGATAGGATGGCGGAGATATGGCGGCCACAGCGTGGGGTTACGATAACGGAGGTTCAACCGGGGATCTTTGCGTTTCAGTTTTACCATGAAATCGATGTGCAGAAGGTTCTCAAGCAAGGTCTGTGGTACTTCGATAAAAACCTTCTTGTTCTCGGCGTGTTGCACGATGGTGTGCCTCCTCAAAACGTTCCTCTCTATCAAGTTCTGTTTTGGGTCCAAGTTCATGATCTCCCATTTGGGTTTATGTCTGAAGCCGTTGGTAAGGGTCTTGGAAACTCCATTGGTGTGTTCTTGGAATATGATGATAAGATTTCCTCCAGCGTCTTGAGAGCTTATATGCGTATACGGGTGATGGTGGATGTTACACTTCCGTTGATGAGATCAAAGAAACTTAAGAAGCCAGGGGGAGTGGCGAGTGTGGTGAAGTTTAAGTATGAGAGACTAGAGGTGTTTTGTTATATTTGTGGAATGCTAGGGCATGGGGAAAGCTCTTGTGAGCTGCGCTTCACGATGGGTGTGGATGATGGGGTGAGAGGTTGGAGTCCAGAGCTGCGCACAGACACCCATAGGGGTGGTGCAGTGACTAAGTCTCAGTGGTTGCGTGACGCCGACGATGGGGATTGGGTGAATCCTACTCAAGCATTTACTGCAGGCCGAAGCTATGGGGGTAATGGGCGCGGTAATAATGATAACTCAAATCAAGGAGGGAATAAAGGGGTGGTGGGCAAAGGGGCCCCACGGCTACTAGTTCTAGAAATATGGGTGGCACATCTGGTGCCAATAATACACATGTGGCGCTTGCTGACATATCTAAGGCCCCACATGTATTCTTTCCTACTAAGAAACGAGAAGTGGTAGTGACACTGTAACTACAGCGAAGGAGGTGGAGGATGTTATGGTAATTGACTCCGATTAGAAAACGACAATGAGGTAGTGACACTGTAACTGCAACGGTGGAGGGTGTTCCGGTGGGAGAAGTGAGTATGGGTGATGGAAGTGTATCTTTTTTAGCGGCAGGTCCTGGCAAACAGGCCTGCCAGGACAAATGAGTTTCATCAGCTGGAACTGCCGAGGCCTGGGCAACCCGAGTGCAGTTCCTACCATCCGTGACCTCGTTCGAGCGTACCATCCGGACGTAATGTTCTTGTGTGAGACTTTGGTACAAGCTAACAGAATTGAAGATATTCGTGCTAGACTGGTTTTTGATAATGCGTTTGCGGTTGATAGAGTCGGAAGAAGTGGTGGTCTAGCACTACTTTGGAAGCATCCGTTTGATTGTCGGGTTCTGAATTATTCTTCTAATTTTATAAATGTTGAGGTGAGTGTTGTTGGCCGTCCCACATGGCGGCTTACGGGCTTCTACGGGTATCCTGAGAGAGGGAGGCGCAGGGATTCTTGGGATCTCCTTAAGACACTTTCTCGAGATAACGACTTGTCGTGGTGTGTTATGGGCGACTTCAACGACATCTTATCAAATGATGAAATTAGTGGTCAACTTGAGCGTCAACCTTAGGTGATTCATGGCTTCCAAGAGGAGATCCAAGAGAGTAATTTAGTGGATATTCCTATGGAAGGCTATAGATTCACGTGGACTAAGAGACTTACGACGGGGGAAGTGAAGGAAGGTAGACTTGACCGTAATTTGGCCACCCAAAGCTGGGTGGATGTGTTTCCTCACTGTAGATTTGTGAATGGTGTTTCGGATAAATCGAACCGCACCCCACTGTGGTTGCATTTGAATTGCTTGGAGAACCGGTTTCGTCGTCGGGAGTTTCGGTTTGAGAATAGTTGGATTGAGGAGGAGGAGCTTCCGGTGATTGTGGAGGCGAGTTGGAGTAGCAATGAAGGTTTGGGGTTTTTGGAGAAACTTTCCCAATGCACTAATGTCAGAGACGCCAGGGTAAGCTCCGTTCTCGTTACCGTAATGAGATCATGGCTTGCCGTAAGGAAATTGAAGAGTTGCGTGTTCTCCCGGGTGGTAAGAAGCTCCCGGGTGGTGGCGCTGGTTGAGTTGAAAAACAAGTTGGGGACGTTACTTGCTTAAGAAGAGGCGTTCTGGAGGCAGTGGGCGAAAGTGTTTTGGTTGCGGGATGGAGACACTAATTCACGGTTCTCTCATGCCATGGCCAACACTAGGAAGCGGCGAAATCATATTTCAAAATTAGTGCGGGATGACGGTGTGGAGGTAACAGCGCAAAATGATCTTTGTGATGTGGCTAGGGGGTATTTCGTGCAGTTATTCCACGGCAACACTAGGGAGTATGACAACGTTATTACGCATGTGCAGCAGCGAATCTCGGATGAGGACAATCAACAATTAGTGCGGGATCTTGAGATAGCGGAGTTTAAACAAGCTCTCTTCCAAATGCATTCAGATAAAGCCCCAGGGCCGGATGGTTTGAATCCGGCGTTCTTTAAGAAGTTCTGGAACTTGTGCGGTGTTGAACTATTTATCATAGGAAGGAGTGGGTGGCAAGCGGGGCTTTCCCCTAATCTGAATGATGCAAACATTGTACTTATTCCTAATGTAGAGAATCCTACCACTATGAAAGATCTTAGGCCTATTTCTCTCTGCAATGTTATCTACAAAACCTCTACTTGCTAATCGTTTAAAACCTCTACTTCCGAACCTTATTGCATTGGAACAATCTGCTTTTGTGGCTAACCGCTCTATTCTAGACAACGTCATGGTGGTAATTGAGACTTTGCACTATCTAAAAAGCAAGACGCACGGGAAGAAGGGGGAGTTGGCGCTAAAATTTGATATTAGCAAGGCGTATGACCGGGTAGATTGGGGGTAGTTACAGCGACTTCTGGTGAAGATGGGGTTTACAGATAGGTGGGTGAATTGGATGAGAATGTGTTTGGAAACAGTTCATTACTCAATTATGGTCAACGGGGAAAAAGTGGGACCTATCACTCCAGGAAGAGGACTCACGCTGGGTGACTGGTGTGAGGAAAGGATGTGCAAGTATACACAGTCCTTAACAAGTAATATAGTGTAAAGAACAGGTCGAACCCACAGGGATTGATGAACTCTCTTTTAAATTTAATACAAAGTAATATAATGCAAAAGTAACCAAATAACAATTTATAGTGGAGTTGATGTGATCACAACTAAGTTAGATAAGAAAGCAAAGTATAAGTGTTTATAATGCAAATGAGAAAAGCTAGTTGGAATGTCTTCACCAAGTAATTTACCTTTAAGTGTTTAATGCAGTATGTGATGCAGTTAGTTGCACTGAATGCTGTTGCATTAGCTATGTGCCTTTCACCACTTTCTTGAGTTTCATTACAAGCTTCCTATATCTAGGCATGCTTAAATAAGTTCACTCTTGCATCTTAAGTTCCCACATATTCACCCTATGGACTATACTATCCTATGTCTAGGTCTTAGCATGGTTTTCACAAAGTTTCCTTTATGTAAAACACTTACCCATATTAGTTCTTGAGTTCTTAATTGTAAGCCATGTCTGCTCTTACAAATCTACTTATTCTAAGTGATCAATCTCAAAATAAGTGTTGAAAATATTATCAAGCAAGAACTATAGTGCACACATTACATACATGCATCATACTTACTTAAAAGCTCATTAAATGATTAGAACATTCCAACTAAGAGAGATTTAGCTCAACATAGACATTGCAAGGCAAATATAAACTGAATAGAACATGTTTATATAATTGAAATCACAAAAGAGAAACAACAAGATAGAAATTACACAAGTTGTAGCCCTTTGTATTAAATCTCCTAGCAATGCACTAGCATTACTCCTTAGCACTATGTAAACACTATGAAATCAAGTAAGGAGGATTTGTTAATTCCTTCCTTTCCCTCTTACAAAATAGAAACTAACTATGTATATTGAAATTTTGATCTAACTTATGGATTGTGATATATTTCCAAATGAAGATGTGAGGTCCTTTTATAGTCTTCAAGAGAGGTGCTTCCTTCCTTCATGTTGAAGTAATCTTGAGAGGATTGAGTCAGAGTTACTTTTTCAGAGGTTGTTCCCCAAGTTGAGATCTTTGATCAAGTGTATAGGGAGGTCCAATGAGGTATGAACATGTGTCCCTATGTTGATGACTCTTCAATGCTATCCCTATGGCTATGTGGGAATGGTAGGCGCTGAAATATAAAGTGGTCTTGCATTAGGGGACCAAGCAGGAGGTCAGCATGCAAGTGGATGAGCAAGTAGATGTGCAAGTGGCTAGCTGCTCTCTCTCCAAGTGATGCAGATTTAGTGTAGGATCAATGCAGGAGCATTGATGCAGGATCTGTAGACTCACTGAACAAAAACATCAAACATACCACAATATATGCAAAATGGCTTATTAACAACTATAACCATGTCAATCACTCAAGTTATCATATATCACACAAAATACTATATAAACTCCTTATCTTTACTTAAAAGATAGCAATTTACTACCTTTAAACATATGAATAACTCTATATAAAATAGAGTTATCACACCCCCAAACTTAAGCCATGCTTGTCCGCAAGTAATGACAAAGACAAACTATTAAAACCATAATTCTAGAAGATAAATCAGCTTGATATTTTGGATTTTCATGAGGAGCTCCCTATGAACTTCATTTCTCAGCAATCTTTCTTATGCCTTTATTTCTTCAAAACTACCAAAGTTTATTCAAACTCTTTTGTGTGTGTGTGAACCCACTGAGTTGAGATTGGTTCCAAGACTAAGTGAAAAACTTCCTCCTAGCCTTTGAAAGGATTGGTTTACCTTTGGTCACACCAAAATATTTTTCAAAAGAAAGAATTTAGACTAACAAAATTTTCTCAAGTGTTGGGGAGTTTTAAGTACAACAAAGGACTTGATTGAATTTTTTTTTCAAAGCTTTTGAGCCAATGCACTTTTTCTATTTTTGTGGTTCTTTTTGTGCAGATACATTACTTCTTTGAAGTGATTTGCGCATTGATTTTTTTTTCTGCATTTTGCTTTTCTTTAGTGCAGTTGCATTGATGCTTCTACACTGATTATGCTTTTTCTTTTGATAGCTCATATTTCCTTCCTCACTGTCCTCCAGATGCAATTGCACTTTGGCACAGGTCTTTGACCTCCATATGCATATATTTTTTTCTTTGCACTTTGGCACAGTTTCAGTTTTTGAACTATCCTCCAGATACATTTATTCCTGCATGGCACAGGTCTTTGACCTCCAGATGCATTCATGTACTTAGGCACATGTATAGTTTCAATTGAGTCAGGACAATATGGCTTTGATCTTTGATCTTTTGTCTACATTTTTGTAATGCATTGTTTACTCTTTACACTTTTCAAATTCAGCCTTTGTTTTCATAAAACACCCCCAAACTTAATTCTTTAAGCTCTTCTATCTTTTTATTAAAAGGCTAAATACCACTTTTGGTCCTTTATTTTTGCTCTAAGTTTCACTTTGGTCCTTTATCTTTTTTTTGATCCGTTTTGGTCCTTTATCTTTCATTTTTGTGTCAATTTGGTCCTTTAATTTTATTTTGTTTCATTTTGGTCCTTTATCTTTCATTTATTGTTTCATTTTGGTCCTCTTAAGCAGAACATTTTGGTCGCGTATTGTATGAGTTATTCAAGAAACAAGAAATCAAAGTGTTCTTGGTGTTTTTGAGTACATTCATAGGGTTCTTCATTTTTTTTTTGTTGAAGAGGACCAAAATGAAACAATAAATGAAAGATAAAGGACCAAAATGAAACAAAATAAAGATAAATGACCAAACTGACACAAAAATGAAAGAAAAAGGACCAAAACGAACCAAAAAAAAGATAAAGGACCAAAGTGAAACTTAGAGCAAAGATAAAGGACCAAAAGTGATATTTAGCCTTATTAAAACTTTGTTTTGACCTAAGCTCACCAAAAATTCTCCTTGCATCAGATTGATCTTTAAGTAGCAAGGTTCTTTTCACAAACTCAGTTTTGACGTGTTTAAGAAAAATAATTTTGGTTATTTTTTAAGAAATAAGGCTTCTTTTTCTCCTTTTCATCATTAAAGTTCCATTCATAGGGTTGCACCATATTTTCTAAAAACTGATTCATACTTCTACTAAAATACTTTTAACAATAATAGTATTCTTCATACTTTCCACTATTTCCAAAAGAGATTCTTTGGAGAATAATATCATGTATTTAGATACTACTTTGTTAAGTACATCTAATATTTAAACAAAATATAGAATACTTTAAAACACACGTACATACTTAATAGATAAAACAAACATATTTAAACATACAAAAATACTTAGTAGATAAATCCCCCCCCCCAAACTTAAGGGGTAGCAGTGACCTCACTGCTAAAGTGATCAGAAAATACAAATCATATTTGTTCAAAATAGGGGAGAGGGATTAACAACACAACCAGGGAAATAATTTAGATAGTAGAACATAAGCTATAGCAGGTGAAGATATGAAAACATATAAAAGATACTCATTTCTTTGCTCCACTCCTTGTTCTGGTGCTCTGCCTGGTAGGAGGAGTGTGTTTCACCTTATGCTTCTTATCTTTTGGTTGCTTCTTTGGTGTTTCTTCAATTGGTGCACATGCACCTTCTCCCTCTGGTGTGGTTGCAGGAACTGATGCGTGCATCAGTGCTAACAGGTTTCTTTCTCTTTGGTGTCAACTTTGCCTGCTGGTTTCTTGAAGAATTTTTTGTTGAGAATAATCTTATAGTTTTAATAAAAATAAATAACACTTTCATTGTATAATGTGATACCCACGATTTTTTGGCAAAGTACTGAACACATGTATACCTTCACATCCATTTTATAATGAATCTGGTCTGTAATTTGCTTGTCACTGCATATGTTAGTAACATTGTATGTATTCAAATCTATGACAGACTAGATGTTCCGACAAACAACCTTAAAAAGATAAGTTTGAAACACAATGATTCCCATACCTTCAGTTGTGATTGAACTATTGCTTGCACACTTGATACCAGTCTTGATGATAGGATTAAACTCAACTAACCATTCCATATGGCCCGTCATGTGGTTCGAACATCCTGAGTCTAGATACCACACTTCAGTCATAGTCCTTCCATCATTAGCTGTAACAACTAATACAACATATTTACCACTATCGATCATCTAGCTTTATTTCAACATTACTAGTACCTGAGTCTGTGTTAGTTATAACATTATTATCATCATTTATGAACATTCTAAAGACAACATGATCAGACTCTGAATCCGAGTCTTCCTTGGCTACATGAGCCTCTTCCTCAGACCCCTTATTCTTATTTTTAGACCAACATTCAGTGGCATAGTGACCATACTTGTCACACCTATAGAACTGAATGCGGCTTTTATCCTTTTTAGTACTGTAGCGACCGAAAAATCCGGGAATGGATTCTTCGAAGTTCGAAAGGAAGCCGCCACCGAAATTCTAGTTTAAGGGCAAAATTCGGGAAATCCCTTTAGTTTTAGGATAAGGCAAGTTTAAAGGTTCGGGAGTCGTTATGCATGGCGAAGGTATTAGCACCCCACGACATCCTTGTCTAATTAGTTATACTTTATTAATATTTTACCCTTTTATTTATAGAGAAAAAAACTTAATTAAATTTTTAGTTTTTAGAGCTTGACAAGAGTAGACTCTTGCTCCTACGCACCTCTGGGATGCAATGGAGGAATCAAAGCTACGTAGTTCTTCCTGAAAAAGGTTTGTTGGTTGGTGTTTTTTAGTGTAGGGGTCCTAGGACTCTTTGAACTGTACAACTCACTGATCCTAGAACGCTGACTAACCCGGTTGTACAACCGACTTAGTCCCCTACTTTTTGAAAATGATTTTTTGAGTTTTTGAGAGAATTGGTTTGATGTGAGGTGGGTTGGTTTTAGAATAGGTATTCTAGGACTCTTGAACTGTACAGCCCACTCGTCCTAGAACGCTGACTAACCCGGTTGTACAACCGACTTAGTCCCCTATTTTTGGGAAAAATGGTTTAGTTATATTTTATGAGTTTTTAGGATTACTGAACTGTACAGCTCATTGGTCCTAGAATGATGACTAACCCGGTTGTACAACCGACTTAGTCGTTTACTTAATTTTGAGAGAAAAATATTTAATTGTTGTTTTTGATTTAATGTGAAAGCATTTGAGTTAAAAAGAATTAAAGAAAAAAATGAGAAAAGGGGAAAGATTGCAAAAAGGGGGTGTTGTTAGTCGCAGGAAGTGGTATAATTAAAAGGAGGGTGTGTTAAGTAGGCCCAGTAACGTTTTTGTTTGTGGATGCTGATTTGCAAAGAAGAAATAAAAGATGGGCCTAGGGAGTTTGATTGAAAAGAAGGGATGTAAGTCCTAAAAATAAACCTGATTAAATAAAAATATAAGAAACCAATTAAATAACACATGTAAAATGAGTAAAAGGGTTTTAGAACCCTAATTTTACCTCCTTCAATCTCTCAGAGCCGCCAGCCCTCCATTAGAGAGAGAGTGAAGCGAAAATCATGGGATGCGGAGAGAGAAATAGGGTGTAAAAAAATCTGGTTTTAAATTAAAATAAATACATATTAATTGTTATGTTATATAAGGCTAGTGCTAAAAACATGAAACTCTAATTTCACCACACCTTTATTAATTTTCGTTTTTTTTAATTCCTAATTTTCTCATCCACTTCTAACTTCTGATTATCACTCCCTATACCATTTTTTAAGCATTTTTTATTATAAAAAACAAATTAGTTTTAAGAAACGAGATATAACTAAAAAAATGAAAAGAAACACTACAAATCTATTTTTTATAAAGCAAATGAAATAAAACAAAAATCACAAACATATATTTCCAATGTTTAATACAAAAAAAAAAAACCAACCTAAACTCCAGCTTCTGATGGGTCTCCTGTTTGCTATGCTAATACTGTTGTATTTCACTGCTGCTATATTTTCTTGTTTGAGTGCTTCTCTTTTCTTGATCTACTTTTTGAACCCAAAAGTTTGAATATGTGTATCTCATTAGATTAGGATTCTGATGTTGAATTCCAATCCATTTTAGGTGATTTTTGCAGTCTAATTGTTGTCTTCCTTTTGACTTTGATATGCATCGCCTATTTATATTAGAGAATTAGGTTTTAGCAATTAATGTTTGATTTACCCTGATTTGGTTTATTTTTCAGATGCTTGGAGAGGAAGATTAGGGTTTTGGGAGAGCCTGAAAATCCAAGCCCAATCATTATTTGGGCTAGAGTCGTGTTTATTTTGTATTTTTTTATTATTTTCGGATTCCATTTTTTGTGTATCTTAAAATATTATTTTTTGTACTTTTTGGGACTTTTGGACATTTTTTTAAGGGTTGTAAAGCTAATATTTTTTAATTTTGATTTTATTAATTTTTTGACATATATATAATTTTGTGTTGAATAAAACAAAGACCAAACTGAATATGTGACTTAATAAATTAAAATACAATTAACAAGAACTCGGACAAAATTGGGGTATAACAAGTACTACTAGCTAGATTAGTTACTTTCTTAGATTATTCTCCTTTATCATGTTTAGGTTTAGGCTTACCTCCCTTACCTTTGGACCAATTAGGTTTACCTCCTTCATTTATGTTGTTTCCTTTAGACCCCTTCTTTCCTCTAGACTTGGTCAACAGTGTTTGTTCTTCCTCTTCTTCTTCATTGAGAATATTGATCCTGATTTCTTTGGCCTCAAGTTTGCTTTGCAACTCTTCTACATTGAGATCTGCAGGCAGTCTTTGAAGCCTTGATGCCTCTCACCCTATCAAAGTTCCCCTCATCACACCCTTGGTGGATGAGGTAGAGAGCTTTCCAATCTTTCTTTAGATTTTCTTTGTTTTCTTATATTAATTCTGGTGTGTGGGGTTTGCGGGCAAGGCTGGAACCCCATTTTTTATAATATCCAGAACATCATGGAAGCCAAAAATGGCTTCCATTTGAAGGCTCCACATATCTCAATTCTTCCCAGTGAGCTTTGGGATTTGGGTGATGAGGCTAGCATTAGCCATTTTTGTCACTGTGAAGTAAACTGCCTGGTTGAGTACCTGCACACTTAGACAAAAGATTAGTAAAACTATACACAACCTTTCTTGTTGTGTATTTTATTAAAAATGCAAAAAAGAATAAAGATTTAAAAGAAAAACTTAGAACTGATGTAGAGTAGTAATAATTGCCCTAGATTGTTGCTGTGCTCTGATTATACCATGTTAATTTGTTGATTTTTTCTCGCAGGTATACAATTAGTAAAATGCAATAATTACTAAAAATGCAATAACTACTAACTCATCAGTTTATCAACAACTAAAATGTAGCTATATTAATTAATGTGAAATCCTTCCCTTTCAATGCGTAAAAGAATTTCAAAGGTCTACTAACTTATAAAATAATAATATTATGTAAATGAAATTATTTAATCAAAATTTTAATATATACGACTATCTTAGATTTACTGTATTTCAAAATTTATAAATATTTTATTATTATTAAAATTTATGCATTTAAACAGTATATATATATATATATATATATATATATATATATATATATATATATTATTTATATGTATTATAAAGTACGAGTAGCACATCTAGTTTATAGATATAGGAATGGATAAATGATATGCTTAATCCAATCTTGACATGCAGCTGCGTTGAAACTCTTGTGGAAGGTTTTGCTACCCATTGTGATCCGACCTAACTCGAGCGATTGTCCTTATAATTGCACGCAAAGGATACCATATTTACACAAAAAGATTAATGATATGCTCTGACACTCTTATTACGGTTTGTGGAGTTGACTGTGTGCTAGATTACAATATTTTTGATAACCAGACTAAAAAAATTAGGAAACATTTGCTTAAGTAAAACCCTATCACTTCTGTATCATTTTAAATTAATTCAATTCTATGGTTAAGAATTTTCACTAGTGTAGCTAAACTCGCGAACCCGTTCATCCAAACCAACCCAACACACATTTTAACCCAACCCAATTAAATTCGGGTCCAATCCGAATCAACCCATTCAAACCTAAAGGTGTTTGATTCAGATTGTGGATTTGACATTTTGAACTCGTGAACCCATGAACCAACAAGTTGACACACACACACACACATATATTATTTATTTTTCCAAAAGGTGCGACATGGAATAATTTTTTTTGTTATAGTTATAAATTTTATTCAAATTGAGACCTCCTCACCTATTAACTTTAGCTCAAGCTAGTATGTATTTGTTGATGAACTTGATTACAATTCTGGATGACATGAATGATCTGTTTTATTTGTTAGAAATTATAGGATCATATAGATTAAGTTTTCCTTATAGGAGAAGTATGCCAAAGAGCTTGATTGAGAGAATTTCTCAAATGGAATCATATTGATTGAAAAAAGATAACAAGAGTGGATACAATGTGCTCTATATAAAGCTCTAGTGAGATCAACAAACTAACTAAAAATACTAACTAATTCCTAATAGTTCTAACAACCTCTAACTAACTATTATTTCTAATATAAGGTAGATGTTACACTCATTTGTAATCATCTTTTTTCATTTGCAATATTTCACAACTTTCAACATAATAGACCTTTAGAGTTTTTCCTCTCTAATTTCCATGGATGTCATGTTTTTCAACATTATTCAATCAATTTAAGTACTATAATTTTATGATTTTCTAAAAGCTCAAGTACCTAAAGTGTATTAGGGCCCATTTGGATTGGCATATTTGGGCTTATCTACTGGCATAAGTACTTTTGAGATCTGCTTTGGGAGAGCTTATGAAAACAAATTTTATGTCATATTCATAAAGTTCACATACTAATTTTTATAAGCTCCTCAAGATAGCTTATTAAAACAAACTTATAGCTTATAGAAAAATAGTTTTAACATTTTTTTATATCTTATTATAAAAACAGCTTATGCATAAGCTCTTATACAATAAGCGCTTATGCCATAAAACGCTTAATTAAGTTGTTTATCCAAACGGACCCTTAATTGAATTATTCTTTTACTTTGATGATCGGGTTGGTTTGGTCGATTTTAGAGTCAAACAAAAGTACTGACTCAACGTACTTAACCCAAACCATAATACGGGTTAGACAGTTAAATATATTTTTATTTGTGTTTTGTTATTTTTGCAACTTATAATTGATTTATTTAAAAATAAAATCCAGTTGTGATTTTATTAATTATTTTAAAAATAATACCCAAGTTTATATGTTTATTTATTTAAATAACATAGAAACTTAGAAATTTTAATGACATCTTCAAAAAAGAAATTTTAATTTTAATGATATACAAACTTAATAAAATATATTAATAAATAGTATAGAAATATAAGCCAAACTTTAATTGATGCATATCATTATTGGCTTTCTTTCTAGAGCCTTCTCTCTCTGAAATACACATAGGCTCCAGTAATTTGTTGGGGAAAGACTGCGCAGTACACAAATGAGAAAGCGGTTAATTTGTTGGCGGTTAATTTGTTGGAGAAAGATTCGGTAATCTAGTAACAGAATAGGCTCCACTCTTTTTCTCTCTATATATATTCATCTCTCACTTCTCTTCACTCCATCGCTCTCTAGTTTTCTTTTGCTTTCTCTCCACTCAACAAAGCACCTGTACGTGTTCTCTTCTTCACATAACACACACTCTCATTTCCATCGTACACTTTCACTTCATGGACAATTGATCGTCGGCTGATCAACAAATTCTCGCCACCCTTGTCGACCGTTACCTGCGCGACAACAATTTCTCCGAAACTCGTACCACTTTCAGAAACTTAGCTTCCTTCATTTTTAAGTCTGTTATGATTCACGAAGAGGTTCTCTTTTGCATCCAACCTTTTTTTTTCCTTTTTAGTTTCTTTATTCACCTTTTTGCAATTGAGGTGTTTTTTCTATTCTAGCTAGGGTTCCAAACTTTCGATTTTTAATTTTTTTGTTGTTGTTTCAATTGTTAGTTGCTAGTGAATATGTTGAGCTTGGATAAGATTCTGGATGACTTGGTATCGTTGAATGAGGAGAAGATGATGATGCTGGACAACGAGAGAGATCAGACTCAAAAGTTGTTGTATCCATGAAGTCTATCATGAATTCTTATTACATATGTGTTGGTGCAACACTTTCACAAACCAACCTCCCCGTCCCCGAGACGCCACTTCCGCCGCTTCAACCTAATGCAAACTCTGCTGTGCTTCCTACAGGTATAATATATACAACTATTTCCTTGATTATCAATTCATAACCTTAATACTTGCTGTAAGTTATGTCTTGTCAAAAATAGCGAGCAACTTAGAAACTGCTTTTATTTAAATAATATAGAAACTTAGAAATTTTAATGATATATTGAAAAAAGAAATTTTCAAGTGACACTGCTTTTATTTAAATAATATAGAAACTTAGAAATTTAAATAATATAGAAACTTAGAAATTTTAATGATATATTGAAAAAAGAAATTTTAATTCTAATAATATACAAACTTAAATAATCGCTCCTTACCAGCGATTGGAAGGTGAAATTCATTCATACGTGGAGAGAAGGGAACAGTTGTGCTGACTGGCTTGCCAACTACGGCCTACAGCTCGACTCTATGGAGACCATTTTTCTAGAAAACACCCCTGATGTAATCTTAGTAAGATTAATGATAACATGTTAGGGACGCCTGTGACTCAGAACATAGGACTCGTTATTTTTTCTTTTCAAGTGCAAGCCCTTTTTTTTGTACTTAGGGCGCAAGCCCTCGTTATTTACGAAAAAAATACAAACTTAATAAAATATATAAATCAAGGCCAGTCCGCTCCGTCGTGAAAGTGTAACGACTTACAAGTAGGATGGAAAAACAGGCCAGCCCGCTCCGTCGTGAACCCGCCAAAAATTTGGCACGGTAGAGCAGCCTCGCAACTAGACAAACAGGCGTGTGGCTGGCTAGCCCACCGTTAAAATAATGAAATAAATAAGAATGTAATTATATAATACTTTTTGGCTTAAAATAGGCGGGTTAAACCGCCCAAGCTCAGTAAAAAATTTAAAAATAGATAAAAATATTTAGGTCCACCACCGCCATCAAAAAATACTTAAAAATGGGCCACCCTAATATGGACATTCAAAAAAGTCCACTAGTGGACTTTTTACTATTTTTAGTAAGTTTTAATAAAATAATATATATATATATATATATATATATATATATATATATATATATATATATATATATATATATATAAATAGTAAAGGTCCACCAATGGACTCTTTTTATAGGTCCACATTAGAGGGACTCGTTAAAAATAAGGAGAAAAAATAACAAATAAACAAGCTAAACTTGGTGGGCCGGTTCGGTGTGCCTGTGGCCCACCAGATTGGCTGGTTAGGCAAGGCAGGCTACAATGTGTTAGTAGGGTGAAATCACAAATCCAACATGTTTTTGGTGGGTTAGTGGGCCAGTACGACGGCCCAACTCATTTTGCGGGGTAAATGCACAAACATAAGTGATTATTTTTAGGTCCATGCTTCAGCCAACCCCCCAACTACTCACCAGACACCCCAAATTTGGTTTAATCCCAAATTACCCTCACGTGAAAATCAGGTGACAAGCAAAAATGCACCGTTCGGCGCACGGTTAATCGAACCAGTTCGACTGGACCTCCATCGAACATTGAAAAATACACAGTTCAGTGCTACCAGATTCGATCAGGTTCGATCAATCGTGCGCCGAACCGTGCATAATCTTTTAAAAAAATAAAAACCAAATTTCAGTTAGGGCTTTTGGTCTTTTCACACCAAAAAGGGAGTTCTAGTGAGTAGCTAGGGGGTTGGATGAAGCATGGCCTATTTTTATGCTAGAGAAAATAATGCATAAAGAAGAACGAATACAGTACAATATTTGAATCTATTATATATTTTTTAATATTTTGAATGATAAATCTTGTCAAAAAAAATAATATTTTGAATGATAAATATAAAAAAAATACCTTAACTTGGTATGAATAGTGAGAGTAGTTGTATGATACAATATTTTGAATTTTGCAGTATGTTGGAAACGGTGTGGCAACTTGGGGTTGGGATGACAGTCGGGTTGTATGGCACTTAGAATAAAGAAACGATGTTGAATGTAGGTAAGGTTTCAAGGAGGCAATAGACTGTACTATAATATCTTTGATCACAAATATGGTATGCTTCTTATTAATATTGGTTAGTTTGGTCATGAGAATGAGATCTCTGTTTGGCGGTATCATATATATTATAACATATCACAATTATTATCGTGTTGTTACTGGCTAGTGGGGATGGATGCTGCTTGGCTGTTTATTTTTTGGGATGCTGCTAGTGGGGATGGATGGCTGCTTGGAGTAGTTATTATTTTATGAGTGAGTAGTTCTTGTTGGTAGTATTATATTGGTTCATATAGTTGTAATTAGATATTTAGTAATATGGTTTTTTTTATTGTATCTCCTTTCCTAGGGTATTCTTTTTCCTCTTCGGATATTTTTCTAAATGGGTTTTGGCACTCAAATATAACGAGACCACGTTTAATTGTGGGGGTCTGAGTACTCCTTGTACTTCCATTAATAAAATTTATTTGCTTATAAAAGAAATAAACAAATACATAATTAAACAAATTGCAATAATTACTACCAATGCAATAACTACTCACTCATCAGTTTATCGACAACTAAAAAGTATTTATATTAATTAATGTGAAATCCTTCCCTTTCAATACGTAAAAGAATTTCAAAGGTCTACTAACTTATAAAATAATAATATGTAAATGAAATTATTTAATCAAAATTTTAATACGACTATCTTAGATTTACTATTTTTCAAAATTTATAATTAGTTTCAAAGGTCTACTAACTTATATCATTAGTTGGAATTGCTCGCCTGGTCACCCTCGCAGGCGATTCAGGTGTTACTGGACCTTGTCCTGACGTACCAACTGGATGTGCTTTGTCTTTGTGAGATTTTGGTACATGTTAACAAGATTGAGGAGCTTCGATCGAGATTTGAGTTTGATGCTTCTTTTGTCATGGATAGGGTGGGCCGTAGTGGAGGGCTAGCTCTTTCTCGAAACATCTCGTTTGATCGCCGTGTGACTCAGTATTCTTCTAATTTTATTGATGTTGAGGTGGCGAAGGACGGTGATCCTATGTGGAGATTGACTGGTTTTTATGGCTATCCCCAGAGTGGCAAGCGTAGAGATTCTTGGAACCTTCTTCATACTCTTGCCCATGATAATACGCTGTTGTGGTGTATCCTAGATGATTATAATGATTTGCTCTCCAATGATGATAATAAGAAGGGAGTGCGATATAGGCCCTCGCTGCACATTCTGAGTTTTCAATAAGCTATCATGGATTGTCAGTTGCAAGATTTACCTTTGGAGGGTTATCGGTTCACGTGGGAACAAGGCCGTGGTACTGCAGACTTTAAAGAGGAAAGACTCGACCGTGCTTTTTCTACACAAGCATGGGTTGATACCTTCCCTCGTAATAGATTGAAGAATTGTCTTGCGAATAAATCTGATCACTCTCTTATAATGTTGCAATTGTATGATAGGGACAGATGGATTCGGGCTAGAGAATTTCGCTTTGAGAATACTTGGTTGAATGAACCTGATTTCCCTTCAATTGTTAGTGATGGTTGGCAGCAAAATGTGGGGAATGATTTCCTTACAAAAATTATGCGGTGTACTGAAGATATTGATGCTTGGGGTAAGCGACTGTGCACTATGTATAGGGAGGAGATTGGTGCATGCAAGAAAGTGCTTGAGTCGCTCCGGGATCCTAGGGAGGTGAACTTACAACAACGATATAAGCAAGCAAGTGACTGTATGAACTTCTTTGCTTGTCCAAGAGGATACATTCGGAGACAATGAGCTAAGGTGCATCGCTCGCGGATGTTGATAACAACTCGAAGTTCTTTTACGCCATGGCCAGTGCTAGGCGTTGGCATAATATTCTCACGAAGCTCACTAATAGAAACAGGGAGGAGGTGGAGGGGCAGGAAGCCCTCGGTTTGTTAGCCAATGAATATTTCCACGAATTGTTCCAACGATAAAATAGTGAGTATGATCCGGTTCTGCTACACATGAGGCAGTGCATTGGGGATGTTGAGAATGAGGCATTGATGGCATCTCTAAGGGTTTATGAATTTAAAGAAGCTCTGTTTCAAATGCACTCTGATAAAGCTCCGGGGCCAGATTTTCTCAATTTGGCCTTCTTCAAGCGCTTTTGGAATATTTGTGGTGTTGAGTTGTTCCATACCGGGCAGACATGGCTTAAGAATGGCGAGTTTTCTCCCGATCTCAATGATGCTATTATTGTCCTTTTCCTAAGGTGGAAAATCTAGTCTCGATGGGTGATATTTGGCCTATTTCTCATTGTAACGTCATCTACAAAATAATTTCCAAGGTATTAGCAAACAGATTGAAGCTTGTCCTCCCTAGTTGTGTTTCAAGTGAGCAATCAACCTTTGTAGCTTCTAGATCTATTCTTGATAATGTCATGGTGGCTATAGAGACTATTCATCATATGAAATGTAAAGTCAATGGTAAGGTTGGTGAAGTTGCTCTTAAAATTGATATTAGTAAAGCTTGCGATCGTGTTGTTTGGGGTTATTTAAGGCGTGTCTTGCGCAAGCTGGGCTTTAATGACACTTGGATTGGTTGGATATCTATGTGTGTGGAGACGGTTAATTATTCTGTGATGATGAACGGAGAGAAGGTTGGCTCAATTTCGCCAGGTAGAGGGCTTAGACAAGGAGATCCTTTCTCTCCTTATATTTTATCCTTTGTGTGGAGGGGCTCACTTCACTCTTGAAACGGGCTGAGGTCACTGGTGATATCCATGGTATTAAGGTGTGTAGGGGTGCCCCGGCCCTTACACACCTCCTATTTGCTGATGATTGTTTCCTCTTTTGCTGAGCTACTTCTAGGGAGTGCGAAGTTCTAAAGGAATTGCTTACGGTCTATGAACATGCTTCTGGTCAGGCTGTTAACTTTCAGAAGTCTGGGGTCTTTTTTAGCAGGAATACCTCTCCTGAGATGAAGATGATGATTACTGATATCTTGGGTGTTTTAGAGTGTTTCGGAACAGGCAAGTACATAGGCCTACCATCCATGGTAGGAAGAAGCAAGAAGAAGTTATTTGAGTATATGCGGGATAGAACTTGAAAAAAGATCCAAAATTGGACGGGTAGGCATCTTTCAAAGGCCGGTAGAAAGATGTTTGTAATGTTGGTTGCTCAAGCCATTTCAGCTTACCGCATGAGTACTTTTCTCCTTCCTAAGTCTCTCGGTGAAGAATTGGAGAGGATGATTATCTCTTTCTAGTGGGGTACGAATGGTGGCAATAGTGGTGGTATCAAGTAGATGAGTTCACTACAAGAATTACGTGAATTACTGGCGGAACATTTCTGGTGGATTCAGTCCGCCAGTAAGTTTTCTGGCGGATTTAGTCCGCCAGTACGTTTCTGGCGGATCCTATGACATTTCTGGCGGATCCAGTTAGCCAGTATGTTTACTGGCGAAATTACTGGCAGATTTTCTGCCAGTAATTACTAGCGGAAATTTCCGCTAGTAACCTGCGTTACTGGCGGATTTTCTGCCAGTAATTACTGGCGGAATTACTCGTAGAAATTTCCGTCAAGATTAACGCAAGCATCGTGAAAATCCGCCCGATAATTCATCGCGTAAATTTCCGCCGAAGATTTGCTGACAATAAAGTAGTGACATGTTGCGTCACAGTCAGGGTCCGCCAATAATTGAAACTGTTCCGCCAGTAATTGACTGATTTAGTCAAATCCGCGCCAGCTTTCACGTGTTCCTAGCCTGTCACGCATCCGCCAGTAAGTGACATTTTTCTGCTAGTAACTGACTTAATTTTGCCAGTAATTCGCGTGAAATTTAAAATTTTTACCCAGCTTCTCCTTCTATCTGTTGCCGCGCATCTACTTAAACTCCCAACCCTCTCATTTCTTATTCATTCACACCATTTCCCTCAAATCTCTATAGAAATTTTTTCATTCATTCACACCATTTCTCTCCAAGTTCTACAAGAAAATTTCCATATTTGTTGAAGGTATGTTTGTAACAATATATTTCATATTAGGTAGAGGAACCATGGCCTTCTTCTTCTTCACCCTTATTTCTCTCTGATTCTGAACCATTCACTGAGGTTCTCGGTTCTCCTTCATTCAAAAATGAAATACTCCATGAGTGAGAGGGAAAACTGAATTTGAGTTCTTCAACCTCTTTCTTCCACCATTTTTGAAAGTTTGAGATAGTGAGTGGTTAGAGTAGAAGAATTTCTGGTCTTGCATGCCTATATTGGGGCTTGCTAAGGACTTTTTAAATCAACGAATTTTAAAATAATTAAAAAAAACGGATTTTAAAAATATTTTTTAAATATAAAAAAGCATTTTAATTTATTTTTTAAAAAATATATAATAGATTACTGGCGGAATTTGGTTGTTTAGTAACAGATATTCAGCCAGTAATTACTGGCAGATTTACTGGCCGAATTTCAGCCAATAATTACTGGCCAAAATTCGGCGAAGAATCCGCCAAGAATTATCGGCTAAATATCCGCCGAGAATGATTATTTGCATCGCTTTTTACGGTGACATCGCGTACTAAATCCGCTAGTAAAGTGCTATTTCTGGCCGATTTTAACCATTATTGGGGGATTGAGTTAGCCAGTAATACACTAAATTCTTGTAGTGGTTGGGATCAGTTATCAGTGCGGAAGGAACATGGCGGTATGGGATTCCGACACTTTCATGGCTTTAAGCTGGCCAATGAGAGTTATGGGTGGCTATGTCATCAATAAGCTTGCATGCCTCAGAAAAGGACATGTTTAAAATGACACCACCTGATGAAGCATCAAGTATCAACCTAGTAGGCTGATCCAGACCATTATAGAAAGTCTCCATTTGAATCACCACAGGAATGTCATGGTGTGGGCACATTCTTAGTAATTCCTTCCACCTTTCCCAAGCCTCAAATAGTGATTCCCCTTCCCTTTGTTTGAAGGAAGTGATATCATTTTTAGCTTAGCATTTTTGTTGGGAGGGAAGTATTTTGCAAGGAACTTTTCTGCTAGCTCATCCCAGGTGTGAATTGAGTTTGGCTCCAAGGAGTTCAACCAACTTTTGGCCTTATCCTTAAGAGAATATGGGAAGAGCTTCAATCTAAAAGCATCCTCTGAAACTCCAGGGATGATAAAATTGCTGCACACATCCAAAAATTGCCTCAGGTGTGCATATGGATCTTCTTGAGGGTATCCTCCAAATTGCCCTGCAGTTTGCAGCATTTGGAACATCATTGGCTTGAACTCAAAATGACCAGTATGAAGGGTTGGTCTTGCAATGCCTGTTTGTAGATGAGCAGGATTAAGCACAACATAATCACGCATAGGCCTGTCCCTGTCATTGACCATGTCTTGTGGTCATGCATTGATGAGTTGCTGCCTCTGCCAGTGTTCATCATCAACAACAATTGTTTCTGTATGGGTTTGCGGTCCACGACCATGTCCTCTACCTCCTCTTTGATTAGGTCCACCTCTAGAGCTTCTACCAGTGTTATGTTCAGACATGGTTGGGCGTTGATGCTGTTGTTGTTGTCTCCTTCTTAACCTTTGTTGTCTCCTAAGTTCCCTGAAAGTTCTTTCAGGTTCTGGATCAAACTCAGGCGCAGATTCACTCCCTGGTTCAATCGAACTAGAGCTTGAGTTGGAACTAAGCATACGCTGTAACGTCTACCTGTTCACACACAGAAACAACAAACAACACAGTAAAATTCTTTCAACTTGTGTTCTAATACTTTTGAACAATAAAAGTTAACTACAATCCGGCAACGGCGCCAAAAACTTGTTTGCGTTAGGTGGTATTCGCAAATATAGTGCAAGTATACACGTCGTACAAGTAATAAAGTGGTTTTAAGTAAGAGATCGTTCCCACGAGGATTGGTTTGCTTTTAAAGTTCAAGTTTCAAAACACAAGAGAATCAAGTAACAAATCGACACTAAGAGTTGGTTTTAATGCTAGAAATGTAAATAAAGCAAGTAAATAAGTGTTGGTTGTGAATATGGATGAGAATGAGTTGGATTGCTGCATGCATGTAAATCCTTTCTAGTTAGACGTTATAACGTTTACATGTTATTACGTACAAATGCTATTCTGTATAGACGTTACAACGTCTGAACGCTGTTGCAAAAGAACCGTGCACCGGTCACAAAACGCCGAGTTTCAAGTATAAGAGGTCCTATGTCTAGGTTCTAAATAGGCCCACTCTCGTATTTTAAGTACCCACAAAGAATGTTCTATGAACTATTATCCGTTCTATGTCTAGACTTAGATAAAAATGCCTAAATGTCTTTAGTACACCTTTTCGTTCATATAAATCTTTGAGTTCTTTTCATAGACCATGTCTGAACCTATGAATCTACCTATTTCAAGAGGCCAATCCTCAAAACAAGTTTGGAAATATTGTTACGCAAAGATTTAAAACATTAAACGTCAATACTTTATAACATTAAACTAGAAATTCATTACAAGCAAAACAACAACCCAACCACAAAGTGTTTAGCTCATGCTGAGCATCTTTACAGAATGATAAGGAATTGAAATCCAAATACCATACATAAAAGAAAAGAAACTAAGTGCAAAAGATACACCTAAGTAACTCTTCAGCATGTACGCTGTAGAGACGTTACAACGTCTGAGCCTCACAGTAGTGAGTTATGCAGGAAAAAAAAAATGAAGTTTCAGAAAAGCAAAGTGAAGAAGTCTGTTTCCAGAACTTCTTTAAACACTATCTCTGAAATGGATGAAGGTGGAGGATGGAAGGATGAACTGGAGTGAAGTGGGAGAGTGAGTGTATGAGCGTGTGTCTTGAGAGAGTTGAGTCTTCATTAAATAGCCACCTTGCTCACGTGTTGCTGATGTCACTTGCCCACCTACCAAGTCTGTTTTGTCTTCTGACTGACACTGTACAGTGCTACAGTGCGTCATCCTTGTCATCTCATGGGGAATAGAAGATCTTCTGACTTTTTATATCTTTGACCATCATTACTAGTGCGCCAAAATTGAGATCTTTCACCCTTGCTCTGCTGGTCTTCTATAGACGTGGTGAGGGACGTGGTCACGTTCAGCACTTTTACTGCACAAGCACAAGAAACATCAAAACGCTCTCAAAGGCACCGCTTGGTGCCAAAATGCACAGATTTATCACTTTGACCTCTAACTAACTAAGAGATAAGAAACTAACATACAACTAATTAAATTAACCTTGTATTGCTAGAGAACTTGCATGATTTATTCTTTGAATGAGTATAAATAACTCATATAAATATGAGTTATCAATACTATTGTTTCAAGTGTCTTCGAAGCTAAATATTTCCCAACGGGGGACTTTATGGTGGCTCGCTTAATCCCAATTATGTATGGTGTAGTATCCACTCTTCCCAAGTAGCGGTGAGGATGGGGGCTAGATGGAAGGTTGGTAATGGTAGCAATATTTAAGTTTGGTTGGATCCTTGGATTCGTGGTAGGGGATCCGTATGTGGATACTCCTTTGGTTTTGGGTAACGATGAGCTTCGAGTTGGCGATTTGATTGATGCTCATGGTGGTTGTTGGAATGAAGAACTTGTGGACCAATTATTTAACAATGAGGACGCCCAATATATTAAACGCATGCCTTTGTTATGCTCACATGAGGCTGATGCCTTGATTTGGAACAAGAGCCGGGATGGATCATTCTCGGCCCGACCGCTTATTATATAATCATGGAGGAAATTATTAATAATACACATTTGAGGAGATCGGGTGATTGGATGAGTATATGGCGGCCGTATTCCTCTAAAAGTAAAGCTCCTTCTTTGGCGTGTGGCTCGTTGTTGTTGTCGGTGAATCCTACAAACTCGCCGTGTTCGGTGTCCTCGTGCTTGTCCTCAATGCGAGGAAAAAGATGAAGACGACTTTCGGTGTGTTTTTTGGTTGCAGACGTGTTGAGGAAGTCTGGAGACATGTTGTCCTTCTACTGGTGGTCCGTGAGAAGGTGAAGAGAGGTTGGGGTTTCGATGATGTATTTTTCTTTTCTCAATTGTGGTGGTGTCCCAGCTTTAAAGCAAATGACCATGACCTTTTGGTGCATTTGGACTCGACGTAATGAACGTGTTTTTAGGAGCGTCTTGATCGTCCAGTGGGTGTCTCAGTTCGGATTGCCATGGAGGTTTTGCATGAGTGGGAGTCCATTCGTCACTTGTGAGGTACGGGGCCAGTTGTGCATAGTGCTCCTTGTTATACCCCAATTTTGTCCGAGTTCTTTTTAATAGTTTTTAATCTGGACTTTTTCAACCATGTTATTTTGGACTTTTTCTGAAAATTACAAAAAATAATAGTTTTTTTGCGTATTTTCGGGTGTTAGATTTTAGCTACTATTCGAAGGAAAATTCTCTCTCCTTGGACCTCGTTTTTACGATATGAACGGTGAAAGTGAAGACATATTTCCCACGAACTTCTTTGTAAAAAAATGAAGACGATCCGACGGTTAACTAATCCGGAATCGCACTTTTACGATGAGAGGTTTGAGAAAAACGGACCAAAATCGCAGCTATTGCGAAGGCAATTTCTCTCTCCTCGCACTCGCTTTCGACGATCCGAAGCGGTGAAAGCGTAGATATATCACGAACCTATTGTCAAAAAAAAAGAAGACGATCCAACGGTTAACGAATCAGAATCGCAATTTTACGGTGATGAGTTTGAGAAAAACGGAATTGTGTTTTAAAGGGAATTACTTTCTACATTGTTTTAGTCCCACATCGCTCGCAAGAAACAAGAGCTCCCTAGCAATTGGATATAAAAGGGGTTTGAGAGGTGAAGATTGAGGAGGAGATCATTGGCGGGTTAAGTGATCTTTTGGGTCAAAGCGTTCGCGGCCCATTTCACTAAAAGCCTGTTTTTGATCATTTGGACGTTTTAAGTCGGCTTTCCGATTCTCAAAGCGGTTCTTGCAGTCTTGAGGTCAAAATGGACCAGATAGAGTCCGATTTTCTTTGCTTTCGATCCGGTTCGGCACTCGTCGAGTCCAGGTTAGTTTTGTATTTATTTTGTTTATTTTTATGTACATATTTATTTATCATTTATTTATAATATTATCTATCTATTTATTTATTTATTTATTTATTTATTGTTTATGTATATATCTATTCATATTTATTTATGTATATAGTTATTTATTTATTTATTTATTTATCTTAGCCTAGTCTTTATTAATTATCAGTTTTTGTCTTTTTTTATGCACAAATTAGTTTATTTCTTCAAAAATCAAATAAAAGACTAAGTCGGTTGTACAACCGGGTTAGTCATCATCCTAGGACCAATGAGCTGTACAGTTCAGTAATCCTATAAACTTATAAGTAAAATAAGTAAAATAAGAAAATCACTTTTCCTAAAAATAGGGGACTAAGTCGGTTGTACAACCAGGTTAGTCAGCGTTCTAGAACTAATGAGCTGTATAGTTCAGGAGTTCTAGAATACCTATTCTAAAACCAACTCACCTCACATCAAACAAACTTCTTTCAAAAAACCTCAAAAATACTTTCAAAAGTAGGGGACTAAGTCGGTTGTACAATCGGGTTAGTCAGCATCCTAGGAATCAGTGAGCTGTACAGTTCAAGGAATCCTAGGACCCCTACACTAAAAAACACCAACCAACAAACTTTTTTCAGGAAGAACTACGTAGCTTTGATTACTCTATTGCATCCGGAGGTACGTAGGAGCATGAGTCAACTCTTGTCAAGCACTACAAATTAAAAATTTAATTAAGTCTCTTTCTTTATAAATAAAAGGGTAAATATTAATAAACCATAACTAATTAGACAAAGGATGTTGTGGGGTGCTAATACCTTCCCCACGCATAACGACTCCCGAACCCTAAACTTGCCTTGTCCTAACCCAAAAGGGATTTTCCAAATTTGCCCTTAAACCAAAATTTGGTGGCGACTTCCTTTGAACCTTTCAAAGAATCCATTCTCGTATTTTTCGGTCGCAACAGCTGGCGACTCCACTGGAGACTTAATTCTTTTTAGAGAGTCAAAACCTAGTCTAATTATTTAGGATTAATTTAATTTTTACCCTTCCCTTATTTATTTTTGCATGTTATACTTTTATTATAAACCATAGGTAGAAGACGATATTTGTATGAATGTTTGTTTTGTTTGCAGCTTTGGGTTATTTTAAAATGCTCCTACACACACTACACCTCTACACATCACACACATGTGAGAAAAGTCCTCTACCCGGACTCGAGTGCAAACCTAAGTTAGAACGAGATTGCGTAGTGATGGCCTGCGGGACGTACGTCTCGTTGGGTGGTCATGAAAATCTCACCTAGAGTTTGATTCCTTTTAAGGATGCTATCCCTTCTAATAGCTTGCCTATTGTTGGGGTCAGTATTCTTTACTGGGGGTCCTTGGCTCTAGGGACCATGTGTAAGATTCTTTAGAACCATCCTTGTGAGGTTCACTATAAAATAAACCTTAGACCCACTCCATAGGATACCTTCCTAGGGTCACAAAGTAGCTTCATACCCTTGCATTCAAACAAATAGTGATGCATACCATCTTTTATCAACAAAAAAAAATCAAAAATTGCAAAAAAAAAACAAAAATTGTTATATTCCACAAGCTTTTAGAAGTTATGCCTCATGCATTTTTCCTTTTCTTTGCAATAAAAAATTCCGTGTCGCATGTATTTTTAAGACCGTCTGAGAATTAAAAGCTTTATTTTGGAGAGAAGCCATGCATGCTAAAGTCAAAGTCAAACTTTGTACTTTACTCTCCAAACGTAAAACTTATAATTCCCCGGCGCGATAAATAAAATCATATATTATCATTTCATGCACGTACATTATCATTACATTCGCATTTCACATACATCCATTCGCATATCATGCACATTACAAACTAAGCATGTCCAAAAGTAAACCAACCCCTTGGACTGCTGCGAAAAATTCATACATTGCATACTTACATCATGCATTAAAAAAAAGAACAGTATAAATTTTAGAGAAAAACTATGATGAGAGATGAGACGTTCTTGTGAAATAAATTACTCTTCTTTGGAAAAGTTTAGTCTTACTTAGTTGCAAGCTCAAGGTGTTTCAAGGCACTTAATTTCTTAAATTAGCAGCTCGTTCACATTTTTTCTAACACAGTGTTGCATCCCATGATGAATGACCGAAATGGTCTGTCAAAAATTTCTTTCATGCTTTAACTAATGTTAACTCTCTACGAAGCATTTGTATAGTAACTTGTGTGTAACATGTGTTTTCATTCTTGTTTGAGTCAGTTAATGTCTGTACCTTATCATCATCCCCCGTCCAAGTCTAATCCCACCCCGACCACCCTAAAGTACATACTCCCCTACCTAGTCGACTTTTTGGTTTGTTCTCACTAATGAAATAACGCTTTAGGCCCTCCATACTGGGGAAAATTTATGATCTCTAAAATACCTTGTGAACGTTGTATTCCCTTGGTGCAAGTCCTTTACCAAAAAAAATTCAAAAAGGCCCGTTAGGTTGAAAACTCGTAAGAGCGGCCTAAGCAAAAATTAGGGCATAAAAAAGGAAATAAAGAAAAAAGAGCAAATATATAAAAGTAAATAAATTATTGTCCTTAAGTTAATTTTTGAGAAAACGAGCAATCATGATTTGAAATGAAGTTTGACCATCTTCCCATACCCTCGAAAAACACCTGTGCTACCCACCTTAAGCCAAAAATCTAAAAACCTTTCAATCACCTAGACAATGATCAATTCTACATCAAAGATGTCATACCCCAATTTTGTCCGGCTTAGGTCAAAACCCTAATTTTCCACTAAAACAAGTAAACTATGAAGTGAGTATCATTTTGCATGCATTTCTAGGGTTTCTAGGGTTTTTCCTAGCTCAAGGGGTATTTTGGTAATTTCACCAAAAAGGACGCGTTTTCTCATTAGGCATGCATTTTAAAGTGTTGAAAACTATGGTGGAATTTACAAAGTCATGTCTTAAGGGAAAATGCATTTTAAGCAAAAATTAGGGTTTTCAGGACCAAAAGGGCATTTTGGTCATTTCACTAAAATTAATACTTTCTCGGTAAGAACCACTATGCATCTCTTGAGGAATTTATTTGGGTCCAAGTGAGTGGAGTTGTGCGCATCATTGGAATATTTTTGGCATGAAATTCAGTTTTTGAACAAAAGGGTATTTTGGTCATTTTGCAAAGTAGGATATCAGTTGGGCTTGGATCTCCAAGATCTCCTAAAAACCCTAGCCGTCCTCTCTAAGCAACTGAAACCCTAGTCTCCCTCTCCAAGTAATTGAAACCCTAGTCTTCCTACCCAAGTAACTGAAATCAAATCAAATCTAGGTAAATCAAATAATTAATGGTCAGACCTAATTTTCTAGTATAAATATACCTCAACCCTCTTGCTCAAAGGGAGGAAGAAAAAAAAACCCTAGCACACAATACTCTCCTTCCCTCTCCTTGTTTCAGCGGAATTCCCCTCCTCCATTCTCATCCAAATTCTTCAAAAATCAACCATCAAACCTTCATTATTCTTGATTCCTACACTAAACATCCTTCTAAGCTTCCATAATCCTTCAAGTTCCATCAAAATCCACTCAAGAAGAAGGGTTTGCGTGAGGATTCAAGCTTGTTGGGGCTGTTCTTCAAGAGTTATTACTTCCATTTTGCATCTTTCTTCCTTCTCTAGCTAGATCAAGAGGTAAGCTTCTTATATTTTGCATTTTCTTTAATCATCAACATGTAAATCCCTCTGCTAATCCTCTTTCCTTTCTCAAAAGGCTTAGAGGACTTGTTTCCAACATTATGACAAGGACATTGGGAGCCTTGGGTGTTGGCAATGAGTCCTTGGCCTTGAGAGGAATTTTCTTGTGTTTTCACCATGTTATTTCCTTGCATGTTCCATCATATTTGTAGGATTTAAAGTCAAAAATAGCTCATCATTCATATGTGGGGGTTTCGGCCAAGGGGAAGATTAGGGTTCTTGTGTGTTTTTGCTTATTTCATGTCTTGTGTTTTATTGGTAACTTGATTGTGGGTATGTGTAGCCTAGGATTTAATCCCAAATTAGGGGTTTGTGTTTTCTTTGGTTTCTTTTGATTCTTTAGTGTGAATAAATATTTGTTCTACTTGATCATTGTTTTGTAACATAGCATAATAATTTAGGATTTAATCTTGTGTTGATTGTGCATTTTAATCATTTCATTTCGCATTTGGTTATGGAGTAGAAGTTGGTTGAAGCGTTCTACTTCTTTTCAAATTTTCTTTCCAAACCATTGTTCTAAAAAAAAAACAACAAAATACCTTTCCATTTAATAAATCTTTTCCAAAACTCATAAGGAGGCAAGTCGGACGTACGGCCGATTTTGTCTAGCGTCCTGAGACCGGAGCTGTACAGCTCAAACGTCTTAGGATACTTATGAGAAATAAAACAAATAATTAATAATTACAAACCCTTTTTCCTAAAGTAGTGGGGCACGTCGTCTGTACAGGCGGGGATGTCTTTGTTCTAGGTCTATTGGACTGTACAGTCTAGGACCGAAAACCCCTACAATAAAAAACACCAACACACTTCTTTCCTAAAAAATTACAAAAGCCGTCTTCGGACGCAAAAAGCAACTTTCAAAAAAATCCCAAAGCCGTCTTCGGACGCAAAAAAAACAAGAACTACGTAGCTTTGATCCCTCAGCCAGTGAGGGTACGTAGGACCGGGTTCATGTCCCGTCAAGCACCTTTTTAAAAAATCTTTGTTTTGTTCCGCTTTTCAAAGATGCCAAAAACATTTTTTCCCGTTTCCAATAAAAATAATTCCTCAAAGAAAAGAAAAGAAAAGAAGTAGAACGATCGTTTCAAATCAAACATTTCAAAACCACACATCAAATTACAGGTTCCCTTTCGGTAGAAAGGAGGTGCGGGGTGCTTATACCTTCCCCGTACCTAACCGACCCCCGAACCTACATCTCTTGTTTTCAAAAGGACCACCCGCCTTGTATAAAAAGACGTTTTTTCAATGTTTTCGTCTCAAAACCAAAATATTGGTGGCGGCTTCATAAACCTTCCCACGTTGTACATCGAGAAGTCCAAACCGGATTTTTCGGGGTGCAACAAAAGATAGTGTATCACTTTTATCTGCTCACTCAGCTCAAAAGAAAGAGAAAGAAAAATCACAAAAAAGTGAAAAAAAGAGAGGATTGAAAAGAAAAATCTGAAAAAAAAGAAGCAAAATTAGTAGAAATTGTGAGCTGATACTTCGTACCATTAAACACATAAGAGATCCTTGTCGGAAATCAACTCTCAAATACTTCCTTTGGCCTCAATATCCTACCCTCCACAAACCCTTGGCCAAGTGACAATCCTAAACAGGTCAATTCTACCATGAGGCACATCAATTACTGTCTCAATAAAACCTCAAAACACTCATTTGAGCCTAATAACCATTTCCTTCATAAATCATTACCCGTTAGCCAAGTTACATCACCAAATAAAAATCATTTGTTCTATCAATCATCAAACACTTCTTCGAGCCCAATTATCCCTTTCTTTATAAACCATTAACCATCAGCCACATTACAACTCCAAAAATCTATTCTGATCAATGACTGATTGCTTTTGTTTTCTCAAAGTTTTATTCTTAGGACAAATAAGTTTATTTATTTACAATATGTTTGCTAAAAAAAATGTATCTAAAAAAAAACTCAAATAAAGAGAAAAATCAAAGGACTTGCACCCCAAAGATTCATTCAAGTTCTGTTGACATCAAGACAAGGTTTAGTGATCACCAAGTGAAGTTTTCATTGCTTTGAAATGCAATACTATCATAATCTGTGGGGGTCATCTTAAGGATAACCAAAAAGTTTGTGTTAGAATCATCACCTAGATCCTAAAGTGGGGCATTATTTTCACCATTTGTTCCACTTAAACTTGGGGAAATGTGTCCAATGTCCATCCGACACCACACCCAGTCTAAACATCCATACCAAACCAACTCGAAAAACCCATAGCCCTAACTATGTCACCTTTCACAACCTCACTAAAACAATCATTTGAAATCCCATTACCAAGTGGGGCAATCCCTTCACCCTTCACCCTTCACTTGGAGAAATCTGCCCTACACTCACCTCATCCCTTGTCATATTCTTATACACAAAACCATACCAGGGCAACTTCGCAACTCATCATTATTCTAAATGTTGCTACTCTGGTCGGGGCAATATTGTCCTTACCATAATTGGGGCAACACCAAACTCCATGCGTTGAGACAAAGTCCCTTGCATTTCGCCTTTCATTCTAAAGCCAATGCATTCCCAATTCATCATCTTCTACACCCCTAGCTTGTCACCACTAGACAGGGGCAGATTATTCACTCACCGTCATCAAATCTAAATTGGGGCGCAGTCCCACATTTCTTGGCTCGGGAAAACCTACCTTTCATGACCTTTGACAAAGACCAGTCAGTCATTCACCCCTTCATGCGCCACAAATGTCCTCACCCCAGGCCTTTAGAACCCCAAGTTAACAGACTCATTCATCTATATCTTCACTACTATACATCTTTACTAAACAATGCTTCAGAGAGAGAGACACAAGTTGATCATGTAATGCTAAGGATCCGCTTAGCTAACTTTGTGGACCTAAAGCTTCAGTCATCATGGGGCATCATATTGGAAAAGAAAAAGAAGCGAGCTTGCAAATACAGTACTTTTTCACATCAGTGTCTGTAAATAATAACTTTGAGATTGCCGAAGTTTGAATCAAATCTAGCCTTTCCAATGAATGATCAATCTCCGCCTCTCACATCTCATCATCACAAAAAAATAATGTTTCTACACCCAAATCAATCATTTCATATCATCGCACCATGCACCATAGCGTTTGCATTGAAGCATTTCATTCACATTCGCATTTATTGTATACCAAAAAAAAAAACTAAAAAACAAAAAGAGAAAAGAATCACCTATTTCATTCATCACATCGCTAAAAATCAACTGTTGCATGTGCATATATTATTGGCATTGTATATGCATTACATGTATTGCTTCTGAGTCGACTTCAAGTGTCGATCCCTATATTGTGTTCCTCTAATATCCGCGCTTTAAACGTTGATCTCATATCATATCACAGATCACCAGGTTGATCCTTCAGACCCCAAGTGGTCCTTCAGAGCAGTACCCTAAGTGGCCCAGGTCGCAACGTCGGAGTCGAGCCCGACGGACCTTCGCAGACCCTGCGTGGTCCTTCAGACTAGCTGTGTCAGCCTAAGACATAGTGGACGTCTTCTATTGGTCAACATATCAGTTCCGGATCTGATCTTGACCCCTGGCCGCTCGAATATAAAGGCCCCTCAGACTGTTTTACTAGTACTGTAGCTAGTAGCTCTCCTTCAGACCACGATGGTCCTCTATTAAGGCCTAGGCAACCTTCTAGACCCCGAGTGGTCTTTCAGAGCCTTAGTGATCCTTTAAGGCCCCAAGTGGCCCTTCAGAGCCTTAGTGCTCTTTCAGATCCCGAGCGATCCTTCATTTTATTCTCGGTTAATGCGCCAAGTGTTAATTCTTCCTCCTCCATTCTCAAACCCTCTGCGTCCTCTTAAATGAACAAAATTGACGTCTATTCTATCTTTATTTCTATTTTCACTACGAAAATTTGAATACCCTTCACCTTTTCTAGTAAAATATAAATAAAGTGGGGCAGCTGTTATACCCCAATTTTGTCCGAGTTCTTTTTAAAAGTTTTTAATCTGGACTTTTTCAACCATGTTATTTTGGACTTTTTCTGAAAATTACAAAAAATAGTAGTTTTTTTGCGTATTTTCGGGTGTTAGATTTTAGCTACTATTCGAAGGAAAATTCTCTCTCCTTGGACCTCGTTTTTACGATATGAACGGTGAAAGTGAAGACATATTTCCCACGAACTTGCTGTAAAAAAATGAAGACGATCCGACGGTTAACGAATCCGGAATCGCACTTTTACGATGAGGTTTGAGAAAAACGGACCAAAAACTGCAGCTATTGCGAAGGCAATTTCTCTCTCCTCAGACCTCGTTTCGACGATCCGAACGGTGAAAGCGTAGATATATCACGAACCTCATCACAAAAAAGGAAGACGATCCAACGGTTAACGAATCAGGAATCGCAATTTTACGGTGACAGGTTTGAGAAAAACGGGAATTGTGTTTTAAAGGGGAATTACTTTCTCTACCTTGTTTTAGTCCCACATCGCTCGCAAGAAACAAGAGCTCCCTAGCAATTGGATATAAAAGGGGTTTGAGAGGTGAAGATTGAGGAGGAGATCATTGGCGGGTTAAGTGATCTTTTGGGTCAAAGCGTTCGCGGCCCATTTCACTAAAAGCCTGTTTTTGATCATTTGGACGTTTTGAGTCGGCTTTCCGATTCTCAAAGCGGTTCTTGCAGTCTTGAGGTCAAAATGGACCAGATAGGAGTCCAGTTTTGCTGCTTAGTCCGGTTCGGCACTCGTCGAGTCCAGGTTAGTTTTGTATTTATTTTGTTTATTTTTATGTATGTAGCGACCGAAAAATCCGGTAATAGGATTCTTCGAAGGTTGAAAAGGAAGTCGCCACCGAAATTCTAGTTTAAGGGCAAATCCAGAAAATCCCTTTCGGTTAAGGATAAGGCAAGTTTAGGGTTCGGGAGTCGTTATGTGTGGGGAAGGTATTAGCACCCACGACATCCTTTGTCTAATTATTTATACTTTATTAATATTTACCCTTTTTATTTCTAGTGAAAAAGACTTAATTAAATTTTTAATTTTTAGTGCTTGACAAGAGTGGACTCTTGCTCCTACGTACTCTCGGATGCAATGGAGGAATCAAAGCTACGTAGTTCTTCCGAAAAAGGTTTGTTGGTTGGTATTTTTAGTGTGTAGGGGTCTAGGATTCCTTGAACTGCATGTACCATCGATTCCTAGAACGCTGACTAACCCGATTGTACAACCGACTTAGTCCCCTACTTATTGAAAGTAATTTTTTGAGTTTTTGAAAGAAATTGGTTTGATGTGAGGTGGGTTAGTTTTAGAATAGGTATTCTAGAACTCCGAACTATCATGACTCATTAGTTCTAGAACACTGACTAACCCGGTTGTACAACCGACTTAGTCCCCTATTTTTAGGAAAAATAGTTTATTCGTATTTTATTAAGTTTTCAGGATTACTGAATCAGCATGTGACTCATTGGTCCTAAAATAATGACTAACCCGGTTGTACAACCGACTTAGCCGTTTATTTAATTTCGAGAGAAAAAGTATTCATATTTGAGTTGGAAAAGAATTAAAAAGAAAAAAAAGGGGTGAAAATTGTAAATTGAGGTTTTATTAGTCGCAGGGAGTTGTATAATTAATAGGAGGTGTAAAAAGGAAACCCAGTTTGCATTGGAGGGCCCAGTATGCGAAACTGGGCTTAAGTGGGGGGAGGTGTGCGCATGAATTAAAGGGGGTGTCAACAGAAATCTGAATATTAAAAAATAAGAATAAAAAAAAGGAGACGCTATAGATTGCCTAAACCTAAAAACAAAACTCTAATGTTCACCCTTCCCCTCTTCTTCTCGTTGGCAGCGGCTCTGCTAGAGAGAGAGAGAGGGATGAGGAGTTGGTGGCGAGATTTTCGCCGGTTTCCACGGGAGAGAGAGAGAGAACCGAGCGGCCTGAGGCGAGAGAGGGATGAGTGCGAACGGTGAAGGGTAAGTCACGCTGGAGGTGACGCGAACGGAGGGAGAAGATGACACCGGCGATGGGGATACCGCCGGTGAGGAAATAGGGTGGTTTCGGTGGTGATTGGGTTCAGTCTGGTGGAGTTTTGGTGGTTATTGGCTCGGTTTAATGGTGAGCTGGCCGGAGAGGACTTCGGCTCTGGGTGGCTGTGAGTTGTTTATGGAGGTTTCGGTTTGGTTGTCCGTGGTGATGGTGAGCTCGGCATCGTGGGAGGAGGCTTTGATTTTGGTTGTCCGAGGTGGTGGTGAGCTCGGTTTTTGGTTGTCCGAGGTGGTGGTGAGCTCGGTTTTTGGTTGTCCGAGGTGATGGTGAGCTCGGCATTTACTATTCTGTTTGTTTTTTAAAGCTTTCTCTGGTCTGATTTCTCTCCTACTCCTTTTGATTCTGTCGTGTTTTCCTAATCAGCTTCATGATTTCTAATAAGATAAAAAAGAAGAGAGAAGGACCAAAGTCCGTTCCAGCATCCAAATATTGTGGTTCTTGTCTTGTTTCAGATCTATGTTTCTTTACTGTATTGGTTATTGATATATGACATATTTTACTAAACAAAATTTGATGGATGATGATGATGATTTAAAACAAGCAACAAAAAGAAGACAACATACTTGAAGCTATAATAATTATGATCAGAATATATTTAAAAAAAACAAGAACATGTTGTTTAACACATGAATGGTTTGAACATACCTAAAGCGTGATGGGTTAGATACATAAGAAGCGTCTCGTTTTTAGACTCTGCTTATCACTTCCTCTACTTCAGTATTGTCGCTTTGATGTCATTGCCACCGCTAATTGAACTCCCTTTTTGAGAACAAACCTAGTGTTTTTGTGATTAGGGTTTCGATGTGAAGCCCTAATCCTTATTTCTCAGTAATATTTGCAGCTGCTTGTGTCCCCTTAGACTCTAGGTTGACTGTTTATTTATAGGTAGAAATTAGGTTTAGCATTAATTATTATTTGACTGTTTTTTGACTGGGCTTTTGCAGATCTGATAATGTGGGCTTGTTGAGTAGTCTTGGAGAGCAAGAACAGACCCCAGAGATTACTGATGCCGCTCCTTTTATTTAATTTTCATTTTTTTTATATTTTTTTTGTATTTTTGATTATTGTTTTTTTTGTATTTTAGAGATTGAGACATTTTGGACACTCCTAAATTGTAATAAAAGTTAAATTAGCTTTTTTTTTTGACATTTTTGACTATACATTACTCAAAATAAATTTAAACGACTAAAACAAAAAAGAAGACGGACAAAATTGGGGTATAACAGCTGCCCCTCTTTATTTATATTTTACTAGAAAAGGTGAAATGTATTCAAATTTTCGTAGTAGAAATAGAAATAAAGATAGAATAGACGTCAATTTTGTCTGTTTAATAGGAAGCGAAGGGTTTGAGAATGGAGGAGGAACGATTAACACTTGGCGCATTGACCGAGAACAAAATGAAGGATCACTCGGGATCTGAAGGAGCACTAAGGCTCTGAAGGACCACTCAGGGTCTTAAAGGCTGCCTAGGCCTTAATAGAGGACCATCGTGGTCTGAAGGAGCGCTACTAGCTACGGTACTAGTAAAACGGTCTGAGGGGCCTTTATCTTCGAGCGGCCAGGGGTCAAGATCAGATCCGGAACTGATATGTTGACCAATAGAGGACGTCCACTATGTCTTAGGCTGACACAGCTAGTTTGAAGGACCACGCGGGGTCTGGAAGGTCCGTCGGGCTCGACTACGACGTTTGCGACCTGGGCCACTTAGGGCACTGAAGGAGCGTAGTGCTCTGAAGGACCACTCGGGAGTGCAAGGATCGACTTTGTGATCCGTAATATGATATGGGATTAATTTGGGAATGAAATATAGGGACCGACACTTAGCGTGTCAATCTGAACACTTAGTAAGTGCATTCAAAAATGAAAAGGTAATCTACATTTGGCGTATTTAATAATGCAATGAAATTGATATGCTTGTATGTGATGTGTGCACATGTAATGATTGACATGTGGTGGGATGATGAATGAAATGCGGGATGACACTTCTCTTTTGCTTTTCCTTTCTTTTGCCTTTTGATTCTTTTCGGCATTCTCTTTTTTTTGACTTTTTTTTTTTTTTTGACAATCTCTTTTTGAATGGTTTCATCAACTCGTGGAACTTCCGGTGTGAGAGATGAAGCTTTCTTGTGTATTTGTATTGCTGGATCGGCATGCTGGTGATTGATGATTCATTTAAAGTGATCTTAAGTGCATTTGTTCATTTCATGTGATGAGAGGTTACGTCCTTTCTGTGATTTCCAAAAATTTCGTAACGATCGTAATGCTTATGATATGCCACATGTTTCACAACTCAGTATCATTTATCATAAAACACCATTTCAAAAACGAGGGAGAATAAAAGAGAAGGGAAAGTGTTTGATATTTCATATTGGAAGCCGAGTATGCAGAAGGCACACTGACTGGAGATTACATCAGTAATGAAAGGAAAAGAAAAGCTGAAATGCTAAGCAGATTCGTTGATAGCTAGTGTCCTTGAGGCAACGTTGTCAGTCACCCATACTACAACCTTGATCGCTCATTATCTGACTTCCGGAAGTGTTGCTTGCCTCAATATTTTAGTCCAACTTCTTGACCCTAATTTTTGCCTGGATCGCCCTTTTGGGTTCTCAATCCATCGGGTCGCTCTAACTTTTGCCTAGGCCGCCCTTTCAGGTTTTCGACCTAGCGAGCTTATTCTTGCTTGGCTCATTTTTCTTTTTTTCTATATCATTTCTTTCAGGCATAGTATTTCTTGGCCGCATCTGAGTTGATTGGGAGTGGGAGGTCTTCACCATCGTCAGAACGATTTCTTCACCACGTAAGGTTCTACATAATTCGAGCTCGAGAATCCTTTTGGATAGTGAGATTTTCTTGGGCACCAGGTCTCTTTCTTGAAATTGTCGAAGAAAGGCCTTCTTCTATTAAGCTTTATTTGTTCTTGTCTGATACAATTGGTCATGACATAGGGCAAACATTTTGTTTTAATCGAAGTACTACTTCCATTGTGTGGGGTTGCCCCTGTTGAAGTGTGAAATGATGCCTGACCTCCCTGTGAGGTCAAAGGGAGTGTTTGTGGGTCGTTATCGCATTCTGCGGGATCTCTTTGATATTCTTTGTTTGTTGCTGCAATTGCCCCATTCATCTTTGGGTGGTATGGGGAGGGGCTATGAGCACGACCTGAGGTCTCCAAACAGCTCTGTCACCATTGTCTGTGACGATCTTTTTTGGAAGACCGTAACGACTGTCACCATTGCCTCTTATGACTTGATGTATCCATGCCATGACGTCGACCCAATCAGACAAGATTCGAGTGAGTTTTCTTTGTTTGTTGTCTTTAATTGTTGTACTCTTTTTTTTTGTCTTCTTCCGTGCCCAAGTTTGTTGTTTCAGTTGATTCCTGTTGGATTCTCGTGGGGACCCCCTAGTTATACTCCATATTTCCTCAGTTTGATTAATGGGGTGATCAAGGTTGTGATATGAGCTACCGACATTGTTATTTTCAAGAATTTTTTTTTCTGTGTTAGTTGAAGGTGAGAGGGGATAGAAAAGAAAGCGAAGCGAATGAATGAGAAAGGAAGAAAGAAGTTTACTAGAGAATTCAAAAATGTTATTTTATTAATAATGATACTGAATGAAACATGTGTGCCCTTATTGGGATGTCCTAAGGCCTTGGGCAGAGCCATAGGATTTGCATTACAGAAACTTACTTTGAATTAAAAAACCACAGGACATCAACAATCTCTTAGTTCTTGAACTCTTCAGGACAAAGGCATACTAGGTTGACGGTGTTGTCTTCGGTACCTTGATCAACCGCTATTTAATTGGCTGTTGATCCATCGTCATTTTCTTTAAAGTTTAGCTGCTTTGTATCAATGTGGCCTTGAACGATGCGCTTTAAGGGATAACACTTTTCAGTCGAGTGGCCTACTTCCCCAGCATGGAATTCACATTTGGCTTTTGGGTCGTACCATCTTGGGAATGGGGGCTGAACTGGTTTCATTCGACGAGGAGAAATCAAATCGTGGCTGACAAGTTGGCTGCACAGGTCAATGTATGACACGGGGATGGGGTCGTATTGGGATGACCCTTGATGATGGTGTAATTTTCCTTGATCTAAAGCGTTGATTTCTCCCTTCTTCTTACTGAAAGTTGTAGGAGTTCCATCAGAACTATGAGTGATCTTCCCCTTCTTTATTACACTTTCTATTCTTTCTCCTATGGTAACCATGTCTGAGAAGTTTGAAGATACTCCCCCTATCAATTTGTCAAAGTAGGGTGTTGCGCCTCGAAAAATCCGGTTTGGACTTCTCGTTTGACAACGTGAAAAATAGTAGAGCCGCCACCAATATTTATTTAGGAAAACATTGAAAAAACCTTTTTTGGAAATGCGGATGGTCTTTTGAAAACTCAGAGATGTAGGTTCGGGGGTCGGTTACGCATGGGAAATGTATTAGCACCCCACACGTCCTTTCTACCGAAAGGAACCATTAACTTGATGTGTGGTTTAGACAAAAGTTTGAGTTGAAAGCAATTTGTTCTACTTCTTTTCTTTTCTTTCCTTTTCTTTTCTTTTATTTAAGAGTTTGTTTTATTGAAAACAGGAGGGGAAGAGGAATATTTTTTGTTATCTTTGAAAATCAGGACAAAACAAAAATTTTTAAAAGGGTGCTTGACGGGACATGAACTCGGTCCTACGTACCCTCACTGGGATGAGGGATCAAAGCTACGTAGTTCTTGGATTTTGCGTCTGAAAACGGCTTAAGAGTTTTTCGCAATTGGGTGAGTGTTTGTGACGACCGAACAACAACGGTTAGAATGGCCTCACTACTAACTCGCTAGGGATAAGAAAATCACCATTAATAATCTAAACGGCAACAACGCGATTGATCATTAATGACAATTGATTTATTTTTGAGGAATAAATAAGTTTTCGAAAATAGGATTGAGCTTTTGCGAAGACCGAACAACAACGGTTAGAATGGCCTCACTACTAACTCTTTTTGAAAACAAAATCATCATTAACAACCTAAACGACAACGGCGCGATTGGTCATCAATGACAATTTATTTTATTCTTGTTTTGAAAATAAAAGGGTTTTTAAAAATGAATCTAGGAAATGAGTTTTGGAAAAGAAGTAGAACATTTCAAATCAATTCTAAATCCATAACCAAATGCAAATGAATGAACAAGACTCATACTTCAACGATTAAGCAATCATGAACATGTTATTCATCAACCAAGATTAAGCATGCCAATACAATCAAGGGATTCAATTATCAAAGATGCAAGACAAAGTTCTCAAAACAATTGTGTGTGTGTGTGTGTGTGAGAGGTGCATTTATCTTAATGACTCTATGCTACACAAGTAGTAGGCTTACGTATTCATATAAGAGTACATGCATGGGGGAGGAATTGCACACAATTAAGTCAAGACATTTAAATGGCATCATGAACAAGAGAGATACAATTAATTATAGGCATAGAACAATCTAGGTTGGATGAGTGAACATGCAAGCAATTATGTGCATGATTAGGCAAGTATGCATGAGCATACAAGAATGTGAGTGAATGATCATATAAGGATGCATGAATGAATAAGAATACAAGGCTATGCATGAATGAGCATTATTGAGTACACGACATGGTATTAATGAATGCATGAACATTTCAGAATGAATGCAAAACATGGAACTAATGAATGCATGAGCATGTGAGAGGGTAAGAGAATGCAAGAGGCCTAAGCATGTATGAATGTATGAACATGTGAGCATATGAAAGTATGCAAGTATTAATGTGCAAACATAAGAATGTGTCATACAAGTGATGCAAATAAATGAAATGCAAAGTGTGAAAAGTTTAATGAGATGAGGTAAAACCAATGATGCAATGTAGTAAAGTAAAAGGGTGTGCAAAGTAATAAAAATTAAATGAGATGGGGTAAAATGTTTGATGAGGTGGTAAAAGTAAAAATGCTTAATGAGATGATAAGAGTAAATGCTTAATGAGATAGTAAGAATGAAATGAAAATGTTTTGGTGAAGGTTTATGAATGCAAAGTGGTAAAAACATGTTTTGTGAGGTGAATTGGTAAAACTGTTAAATGACATGAAGTAAAAGATTAAGGAAATGGTGAAAGTAAATAATTAATGAAATGGTAAAAATGTTGTGGTAAAATTTAAGTGAAATGGAAAAAAATGAAAGTGGTAAAATGTTTATATTTTTTAGGTAAAAAGGTTAGTGAGTGGTAAAGTAAAAAGTAAGTGAGTGGTTAAAAGTTAAAAACACATTGACACATTTACACTCACTACACAAGATCAAACAACACATTTTAAGCACAAAAATAAGCACAACAAGGGCCTACAAGGCCGAAACCACTATATGCCTAGATTACTAAATTATATCATACCAAGATGCACAATCAACACATAGAACAAGACACAAGATTAAACCCTAAATTATCATGCCATGTTACAAGACACTAATCAAGCAAATCATGCTTTTTATTCATACAAACCAAAGGAATGAAAAAAAAAAGCAACAAAACCCTAGGTTTCTAGTACTTAAAACCGAGGCCTATATGTCTCAAAATCAAACCAAAATTCAATTTACACACCATGATATGAACAAGAAGATGCAAGATTAAAATGAGTGTGAAAATGCAAACCACATGGTTAAAACACAAGAATACTCCCATCAAGGCCAATGACTCATCTCAAACACCTAAGGCTCCCAATGTCCTTGTCATAATGTTTGAAATGAGCCCTCTAAGCCTTTTTGAGAAAGGAAAGAGGAGTAGAAGAAAGATCTACATGCTAAAAACTAAAGAAAATGCAAAAGATATTAGGCTTACCTCTAGATCCTACTAGAAAAAGAAGAAGAATGCAAAATAGGAGCAAGAACACTTGAAGAACGCCTCCAACAAGCTAGACCCTCACGCAAACCTTCTTCTCTTGGTGGATTTTGATGAAACTTGGATGATTATGGAAGCTTAGAAGGGGATTTATGGAATGGATGAAGGATTATCAAGCTTTGGTGTTTGATTTTTTAAGAAATTGGGTGAGGAGGATGAAGGATAGGCTACGGCCTTGAGAGAGAGAGGAGAGGAGAGTATTGTGTGCTAGGGTAAAAAAATGAGAGAGTCTCCCCTCATGGTCTCTTATTTTGAGTTTTATATGAGATGCAAAATTAAGGGTATATAGGACATTGTGCTTTTGCAAACCATTGAGATTTGAGATAGAATTTGAATCAAAGGCTAGGATTGCAATGCACATGGATTAGGGGCAATGAGAAAACACAAGTGAGTGAGGAATGAGAGTGGGGGCGCATAAAATAAAATAAAAGGAGAGGGAAAGTTTGTGTGACAAAAAAAATCTAATTTGAGAATGGAGGCTCATGTGAGATAGGGTTAAGGGTATATTTGTGAGGAAATGTTATTAAAGAGGAAATTCTACATTTTTTGGTGAAGAGGTGAGTGTAGGTGGGTGGGTTTATTTACCAAAAGGGGCAAAGTTGATGATAACATCAAATCTTATCTTAGGGAATAAGAAATAGAAGGGTGTAGAAGATTTTGGGGGAAGAGAGAGAGAGAGAGGCGAAAATGGGCTGAAAAATGAGGAGAAATGCCTCTTTTTTGGTCTTTTGTCTTATTGAGGACACTTCCTTCTTTTTTTGAATTTTGAATTTTGAATTTTTGGGCATGCAAATGAGAGTGCACCTATTAAAAATGTGTTACATATTTTTGGGCACCATAAAATAGCCTCCCCAATTATTCTAGACAACCAAAATTTTTATTTAGTAATTGGGGAATATTTAATGGTCTTTTAGGTTTTCTTATGCAATAAAAATGGAAAAAAAAATTCTTAATTATTTTGGACTAGGATTTTCTTTCTAAAAATTGTACAAAAATTATCCTTGATAGAATAAAATGTACTTTTTGTGGATGCATATTTTTGACGGGAAGATCATCCTGTTGTGAAAAATGACCAAAATACCCTTTACCCTAAAAACCCTGAAATACATGCAAAATGCTCTTCACTCCTCAATCTATTTATTTTTTGTGGAAAATTAGGGTTTTTACCCTAGGCGGACAAAATCAGGGTATGACATAGGGTGATGGAAGAGTTTCCATGAACATGGCAACCATTTCTTTTTCTAATAGAGGTGGTGCTACCTGTGCGGCTAACCCTCTCCAGCGATGAGCATACTCCTTGAAGGACTCATTGTCTTTTTTGGTCATATTTTGAAGTTGTGTTCTGTCAGGAGCCATATCAATGTTATACTTATACTGCTTTACGAAAGCTTCGGCTAGGTCTTTCCAAAACCGGATACGAGTGCGCTTCAATTGCATATACCAGCTCGATGCTGCCCCAGCTAGGCTGTCTTGGAAGTAGTGAATCAGGAGTTGGTCATTGTGCGCCAACTGAGCCATCTTCCTGCAGTACATGGTCAAGTGGCTAAGAGGATATGTTGCCCCTTGATACTTGTCAAAATCTGGCACTTTGAATTTATGAGGGATGACCACGTTGGGGACGAGGCATAGGTCATACGCGTCCTTCACTCCTACATTGGATCCTTCCACAGCTCTTAGGCGTTCCTCTAGCATTTGTAGCTTTTTTTCAGCCTGAGGATCTTCAGCTTGGTAACCATGAGGAAGCCTATTCATATTGTGGTACAGACGAGGCACTGGGATCACAATAGGGTGAGTATGATTTTCGAAGCCAGGTTCGAGAACTTGGGAAAGCCCTTGGGTGATGCCAGGAGTTTGGTGCTGAATTTGTTCTGTCTCGTCACCAACATTGTTTCCTACTGTTCCACCTTGATTCTGGGCAACAACCCCAGAAGTATCTTCTTCAAAAATAGCACCCTCGGTTGGAGGTGTGTAATCCGGTGGTAGACCCCAGGGAGGCCATTGTGTGTCTTGATTGTTGTGAGGACGAGGTACATTCGTAGCCTGATTATTGGTGCACCCAACTGAGATGTTTTTGCCCGCATTCTTCTCGGTGAGAAGCTTCAAAACCTCAGCCATCTGATCCTTCAAACCCAGCATGTCCTTCATTTGTTCCTTCAGCTTTTCAATCTCATCCTTCAACACCTGATTGTCTTGGTTTTTGGCCATGTTCCTTGCTTGAGAGCGAGTCGAAGAACGATGTTGATGAACCAAACTTTGCCTCTTTTTTTTTTTTTTTTTTTTTTCCAATGCATGATGTTAGTATGAAATGTAAATGAAATGGTAATGTATGCGCATGAAATGTATGTGCACGAGATGTATGTGCACGAGATGTATGTGCATGAGATGATAACATATGATTTTATTTATCAAGTCGGGGAATTATAAGCTTTTCATTGGAGAGTAAAGTACAAAATTTAATTTTGACTTCAGCGTGCACGGCTTCTCTCCAAGATAAAGATTTTAATTCTCTGACGGTCATAAAAGTGCATGCAACAGTAGATGTTTATTTGTTGTATTTTTTGTAGTGCAAAGAAAAAAATGCATGTGGTATATTTTCTAAAAATACAGTAAATAACGATTTTTGGTTTTTTTTTTTGATTTTTTTCGATAAAAGACGGTATGCATAAATATTTGTTTGAATGCAAGGGTAAGGAGCTCCTTTGTGACCTAGAAAGGTATCTTACAGAGTGGGTCTAAGGTTTCTTTTATAGTGAGCCTCACAAGGGTAGTTCTAAAGAATCCTACACATGGTTCCTAGAGCCAAGGACTCCAGTCAAGAACACTGACCCCAACAATAGGCAAGCTATTAGAAGGGATAGCATCCTCAAAAGGAATCAAACTCTAGGTGAGATTTTCGTGACCACCCAACGAGACATACGTCCCGCAGGCCATCACTACACAACCTCGTTCTAACTTAGGCTTGCATTCGAGTCTGGGTAGAGGACTTTTTCTCACAGGTGTGTGATGTGTATAGGTGCAGTGCGTGTAGGAGCAATTTAAAATAAACCCAAAGCTACAAACAAAACGAACATTCATACAAAATATCGTTTTCTATCCTAGGGTTTACACATCAAATAAATAACATAATGTGCAAAAGTAAATAAATAAATAAAACGGTAAAAATTAAATTAATCCTATAACCAATTAGACTAGGTTTTGACTCTCTAAAAGGTTAAGTCCCCAGTGAAGTCGCCAGTTGTAGCGACCGAAAAATCCGGGATTCTTTGAAGTTCGAAAGTATGCCGCCACCGAAGTTATAGTTTAAGGGCAAATCCAGAAAATCCCTTTTGGTTAAGGATAAGGCAAGTTTAGGGTTCGGGAGTCGTTATGTGTGGGGAAGGTATTAGCACCCCACGACATCCTTTGTCTAATTATTTATACTTTATTAATATTTACCTTTTATTTATAGTGAAAAAGACTTAATTAAATTTTTAATTTTTAGTGCTTGACAAGAGTGGACTCTTGCTCCTACGTACCTTCGGATGCAATGGAGGAATCAAAGCTACGTAGTTCTTCCTGAAAAAGGTTTGTTGGTTGGTGTTTTTTAGTGTAGGGGTCCTAGGATTCCTTGAACTGTACAACTCACTGATTCCTAGAACGCTGACTAACCCGATTGTACAACCGACTTAGTCCCCTACTTTTTGAAAGTAATTTTTTGAGTTTTTGAAAGAAATTGGTATGATGTGAGGTGGGTTAGTTTTAGAATAGGTATCTAGAACTCCTGAACTGTACAGCTCATTAGTTCTAGAACGCTGACTAACTCGGTTGTACAACCGACTTAGTCCCCTATTTTTAGGAAAAATAGTTTATTCGTATTTTATTAAGTTTTCAGGATTACTGAACTGTACAGCTCATTGGTCCTAAAATAATGACTAACCCGGTTGTACAACTGACTTAGCCATTTATTTAATTTCGAGAGAAAAAGTATTCATATTTGAGTTGGAAAAGAATTAAAAAGAAAAAAAAGGGGTGAAAATTGTAAATTGAGGTTTTATTAGTCGCAGGGGGTTGTATAATTAATAGGAGGTGTAAAAAGGAAACCCAGTTTGCATTGGAGGGCCCAGTATGAGAAACTGGGCTTAAGTTGGGGGAGGTGTGCGCATGAATTAAAGGGGGTGTCAACAGAAATCTGAATATTAAAAAATAAAAATAAAAAAGGAGACGCTATAGATTGCCTAAACCTAAAAACGAAACCCTAATGTTCACCCTTCCCCTCTTCTTCTCGTTGGCAGCGGCGCCGCTAGAGAGAGAGAGGGATGAGGACTTGGTGGCGAGATATTCGCCGGTTTCCACGGGAGAGAGAGAGAACCGAGCGGCCTGAGGTGAGAGAGAGGGATGAGTGCGAACGGTGAATGGTAAGTCACGCTGGAGGTGACGCGAACGGAGGGAGAAGATGACACCGGCGATGGGGATACCGCCGGTGAGGAAATAGGGTGGTTTCGGTGGTGATTGGGTTCAGTCTGGTGGAGTTTTGGTGGTTATTGGCTCGGTTTAATGGTGAGTTGGCCGGAGAGGACTTCGGCTCTGGGTGGCTGTGAGTTGTTTATGGAGGTTTCGGTTTGGTTGTCCGAGGTGATGGTGAGCTCGGCATCGTGGGAGGAGGCTTCGGTTTTGGTTGTCCGAGGTGGTGGTGAGCTCGGTTTTTGGTTGTCCGAGGTGGTGGTGAGCTCGGTTTTTGGTTGTCTGAGGTGATGGTGAGCTCGACTTTTACTATTCTGTTTGTTTTTTTAAAACTTTCTCTAGTCTGGTTTCTCTCCTACTCCTTTTGATTCTTCGTGTTTTCCTAATCAGCTTCATGATTTCTAATAAGATAAAAAATAAGAGAGAAGGACCAAAGTCCGTTCCAGCATCCAAATATTGTGGTTCTTGTCTTGTTTCAGATCTATGTTTTTTTACTGTATTGGTCATTGATATATGACATATTTTACTAAACAAAATTTGATGGATGATGATGATGATTTAAAACAAGCAACAAAAAGAAGACAACATACTTGAAGCTATAATAATTATGATCAGAATATATTTAAAAAAAAAAGAACATGTTGTTTAACACATGAATGGTTTGAACATACCTAAAGCGTGATGGGTTAGATACATAAGAAGCATCTCGTTTTTAGACTCTGCTTATCACTTCCTCTACTTCAGTATTGTCGCTTTGATGTCACTGTCACCGCTAATTGAACTCCCTTTTTGAGAACGAACCCAGTGTTTTTGCGATTAGGGTTTCGATGTGAAGCCCTAATCCTTATTTCTCAGTAATATTTGCAGCTGTTTGTGTCCCCTTAGACTCTAGGTTGACTGTTTATTAATAGGTAGAAATTAGGTTTAGCATTAATTATTATTTGACTGTTTTTGACTGGGCTTTTGCAGATCTGATAATGTGGGCTTGTTGAGCAGTCTTGGAGAGCAAGAACAGACCCCAGATATTACTGATGTCGCTCCTTTTATTTAATTTTCGTTTTTTTATATTTTTTTGTATTTTTGATTATTGTTTTTTTTGTATTATAGAGATTGAGACATTTTGGACACTCCTAAATTGTAATAAAAATCAAATTAGCTTTTTTTTTGACATTTTTAGACTATACATTACTCAAAATAAATTAAACGACTAAAACAAAAAAGAAGACGAACAAAATTGGGGTATAACAATGTACATATTTATTTATCATTTATTTATAATATAATCTATTTATTTATTTATTTATTTATTGTTTATGTATATATCTATTCATATTTATTTATGTATATAGTTATTTATTTATTTATTTTAGCCTAGTCTTTATAATTATCAGTTTTTGTATTTTTTTTATGCACAAATTAGTTTATTTCTTCAAAAATCAAATAAAAGAATAAGTCAGTTGTACAACCGGGTTAGTCATCATCCTAGGACCAATGAGCTTTACAGTTCAGTAATCCTAAAAACTTATAAGTAAATAAATAAATCACTTTTCCTAAAAATAGGGGACTAAGTCGGTTGTACAACCAGGTTAGTCAGCGTTCTAGAACTAATGAGCTGTACAGTTCAGGAGTTCTAGAATACCTATTCTACAACCAACTCACCTCACATCAAACAAACTTCTTTCAAAAAACCTCAAAAATACTTTCAAAAGTAGGGGACTCAGTCGGTTGTACAATCGAGTTAGTCGGCGTCCTAGGAATCAGTGAGCTGTACAGTTCAAGGAATCCTAGGACCCCTACACTAAAAAACACCAACCAACAAACCTTTTTCAGGAAGAACTACGTTGCTTTGATTCCTCTATTGCATCCGGAGGTACGTAGGAGCAAGAGTTAACTCTTTTCAAGCCCTACAAATTAAAAATTTAATTAAGTCTCTTTCTTTACAAATAAAAGGGTAAATATTAATAAACCATAATTAATTAGACAAAGGATGTCGTGGGGTGCTAATACCTTCCCCACGCATAACGACTCCCGAACTCGAGTGCAAACCTAAGTTAGAACGAGATTGTGTAGTGATGGCCTGCGGGACATACGTCTCGTTGGGTGGTCATGAAAATCTCACCTAGAGTTTGATTCCCTTTAAGGATGCTATCCCTTCTAATAGCTTGCCTATTGTTGGGGTCAGTATTCTTTACTGGGGTCCTTGGCTCTAGGGACCATGTGTAAGATTCTTTAGAACCATCCTTGTGAGGTTCACTATAAAATAAACCTTAGACCCACTCCATAGGATACCTTCCTAGGGTCAGAAAGGAGCTTCATACCCTTGCATTCAAACAAATATTGATGTATACCATCTTTTATCAACAAAAAAAAAATCAAAAAATGCAAAAAAAACAAAAATTGTTATATTCCACAAGCTTTTAAAAGTTATGCCTCATGCATTTTTCCTTTTCTTTGCAATAAAAAATCCCGTGTCGCATGTATTTTTATGACCGTCTGAGAATTAAAAGCTTTATTTTGGAGAGAAGACATGCATGCTAAAGTCAAAGTCAAACTTTGTACTTTACTCTCCAAACGTAAAACTTATAATTCCCCAGCGCGATAAATAAAATCATATATTATCATTTCATGCACGTACATTATCATTACATTCGCATTTCACATACATCCATTCGCATATCATGCACATTCATACATTTCATACTTACATCATGCATTAAAAAAAAGAACAGTATAAATTTTAGATAAAAACTATGATGAGAGATGAGACGTTCTTGTGAAATAAATTACTCTTCTTTGGAAAAGTTTAGTCTTACTTAGTTGCAAGCTCAAGGTATTTCAAGGCACTTAATTTCTTAAATTAGCAGCTCGTTCACTTTTTTTTAACAAAGTGTTGCATCCCATGATGAATGTTTGAAATGGTCTGTCAAAAATTTCTTTCATGCTTTAACTAATGTTAACTCTCTACGAAGCATTTGTATAGTAACTTGTGTGTAACATGTGTTTTCATTCTTGTTTGAGTCAGTTAATGTCCGTACCTTATCATCATCCCCCGTCCAAGTCTAATCCCACCCCGACCACCCTAAAGTACATACTCCCCTACCTAGTCGACTTTTTGGTTTGTACTCACTAATGAAATAACGCTTTAGGCCCTCCATACTGGGGCAAATTTGTGATCTCTAAAATACCTTGTCAACGTTGTATTCCATTGGTGCAAGTCCTTTACAAAAAAAAAAATTAAAAAGGCCCGTTAGGTTGAAAACTCATAAGAGCGGCCTAAGCAAAAATTAGGGCATAAAAAAAGGAAATAAAGAAAAAAGAGCAAATATATAAAAGTAAATAAATTATTTTCCTTAAAGTTAATTTTTGAGAAAACGAGCAATCATGATTTGAAATGAAGTTTGACCATCTTCCCATACTGTCGAAAAAAACCTGTGCTACCCACCTTAAGCCAAAAATCTAAAAACCTTTCAATCACCCTACACAATGATCAATTCTACATCAAAGATAGTGTATCACTTTTATCTGCTCACTCAGCTCAAAAGAAAGAGAAAGAAAAATCACAAAAAAAGTGAAAAAAAGAGAGGATTGAAAAGAAAAATCTGAAAAAAAAGAAGCAAAAGTAGTAGAAATTGTGAGCTGATACTTCGTACCATTAAACACATAAGAGATCCTTGTCGGAAATCAACTCTCAAATACTTCCTTTGGCCTCAATATCCTACCCTCCACAAACCCTTGGCCAAGTGACAATCTTAAACAAGTCCATTCTACCATGAGACACATCAATTACTGTCTCAATAAAACTTCAAAACACTCATTTGAGCCTAATAACCATTTCCTTCATAAATCATTACTCGTTAGCCAAGTTACATCACCAAATAAAAATCATTTGTTCTATCAATCATCAAACACTTCTTCGAGCCCAATTATCCCTTCCTTCATAAACCATTAACCATCAGCCACATTACAACTCCAAAAATCTATTCTGATCAATGACCGATTGCTTTTTTTTCTCAAAGTTTTAATCTTAGGACAAATAAGTTTATTTATTTACAATATGTTTGCTCAAAAAAAAATGTTTCTCAAAAAAAAACTCAAATAAAGAGAAAAATTAAAGGACTTGCACCCCAAAGATTCATTCAAGTTCTGTTGACATCAAGACAAGGTTTAGTGATCACCAAGTGAAGTTTTCATCGCTTTGAAATGCAATACTATCATAATCTGTGGGGGTCATCTTAAGGATAACCAAAAAGTTTGTGTTAGAATCATCACCTAGATCCTAAAGTGGGGCATTCTTTTCACCATTTGTTCCACTTAAACTTGGGGAAATGTGTCCAATGTCCATCCGACACCACACCCAGTCTAAACATCCATACCAAACCAACTCGAAAAACCCATAGCCCTAACTCTGTCACCTTTCACAACCTCACTAAAACAATCATTTGAAATCCCATTACCAAGTGGGGCAATCCCTTCACCCTTCACTTGGAGAAATCTTCCCTACACTCACCTCATCCCTTGTCATATTCATATACACGAAACCATACCAGGGCAACTTCTCAACTCATCATTATTCTAAATGTTGCTACTCTGGTCGGGGCAATATTGTCCTTACCATAATTGGGGCAACACCAAACTCCATGCATTGAGACAAAGTCCCTTGCGTTCCGCCTTTCATTCCAAAGCCAATGCATTCCCAATTCATCATCTTCTACACCCCTAGCTTGTCACCACTAGACAGGGCAGGTTATTCACTCACCGTCATCAAATCTAAATTGGGGCGCAGTCCCACATTTCTTGGCTCGGGAAAACCTACCTTTCATGACCTTTGACAAAGACCAGTCAGTCATTCACCCATTCATGCGCCACAAATGTCCTCACCCCAGGCCTTTAGAACCCCAAGTTAACTGACTCATTCATCTATATTTGCAAATACAGTACTTTTTCACATCAGTGGCTGTAAATAACAACTTTGAGAATGCCGAAGTTTGAATCAAAGCTAGCCTTTCCAGTGAATGATCAATCTCCGCCTCTCACATCCAAAGTCTCACATCTCATCATCACAAAAAAAAAATGTTTCTACACCCAAATCAATCATTTCATATCATCGCACCATGCACCATAGCATTTGCATTGAAGCATTTCATTCACATTCGCCTTTATTGTATACCAAAAAAAAACTAAAAAACAAAAAGAGAAAAGAATCACCTATTTCATTCATCACATCGCCAAAAATCAACAGTTGCATGTGCATATATTATTGGCATTGTATATGCCTTACATGTATTGCTTCTGAATCGACTTCAAGTGTCGATCCCTATATTTTGTTCCTCTAATATCCGCGCTTTAAACGTTGATCTCATATCATATCACAGATCACCAGGTTGATCCCTCAGACCCCAAGTGGTCCTTCAGAGCAGTGCCTTAAGTGGCCCAGGTCGCAACTTCGGAGTCGAGCCCGACGGAGCTTCGCAGACCCCGCGTGGTCGTTCAGACTAGCTGTGTCAGCCTAAGACATAGTGGACGTCCTCTATTGGTCAACATATCAGTTCCGGATCTGATCTTGACCCCTGGTCGCTCGAATATAAAGGCCCCTCAGACCGTTTTACTAGTACCGTAGCTAGTAGCGCTCCTTCAGACCACGATGGTCCTCTATGAAGGCCTAGGCAGCCTTCTAGACTCCGAGTGGTCCTTCAGAGCCTTAGTGCTCCTTTAGGCCCCAAGTGGCCCTTCAGAGCCTTAGTGCTCCTTCAGATCCCAAGCGATCCTTCATTTTATTCTCGGTTAATGTGCCAAGTGTTAATTGTTCCTCCTCCATTATCAAACCCTTTGCTTCCTCTTAAACGGACAAAATTAACGTCTATTCTATCTTTATTTCTATTTTCACTACGAAAATTTGAATACACTTCACCTTTTCTAGTAAAATATAAATAAAGAGGGGCAGCTGTTATACCCCAATTTTGTCCGAGTTCTTTTTAATAGTTTTTAATATGGACTTTTTCAACCATGTTATTTTGGAATTTTTCTGAAAATTACAAAAAATAGTAGTTTTTTGCGTATTTTCGGGTGTTAGATTTTAGCTACTATTCGAAGGAAATTTCTCTCTCCTTGGACCTCGTTTTAACGATCTGAACGGTGAAAGTGAAGACATATTTCCCACGAACCCACTGTAAAAAAATGAAGACGATCTGACGGTTAACGAATCCGGAATCGCACTTTTACGATGAGAGGTTTGAGAAAAACGGACCAAAAACTACAGCTATTGCGAAGGCAATTTCTCTCTCCTCAGACCTCGTTTCGACGATCCAAACGGTGAAAGCGTAGATATATCACGAACCTACTGTCAAAAAAGGAAGACGATCCAACGGTTAACGAATCAGGAATCATAATTTTACGGTGACAGGTTTGAGAAAAACGGGAATTGTGTTTTAAAGGGGAATTACTTTCTCTACCTTGTTTTAGTCCCACATCGCTCGCAAGAAACAAGAGCTCCCTAGCAATTGGATATAAAAGGGGTTTGAGAGGTGAAGATTGAGGAGGGGATCATTGGCGGGTTAAGTGATTTTTTGGGTCAAAGCGTTCGCGGCCCATTTCACTAAAAGCCTGTTTTTGATCATTTGGACGTTTTGAGTCGGCTTTCCGATTCTCAAAGCGGTTCTTGCAGTCTTGAGGTCAAAATGGACCAGATAGGAGTCCGTTTTCTTCATTTTTCGATCGATTCGGCACTCGTCGAGTCCGAGTTAGTTTTGTATTTATTTTGTTTATTTTTATGTACATATTTATTTATCATTTATTTATAATATTATCTATTTATTTATTTATTGTTTATGTATATATCTATTCATATTTATTTATGTATAGTTATTTATTTATTTATTTATTTTAGCCTAGTCTTTATTAATTATCAGTTTTTGTCTTTTTTTTATGCACACATTAGTTTATTTCTTCAAAAATCAAATAAAAGACTAAGTCGGTTGTACAACCGGGTTAGTCATCATCCTAGGACCAATGAGCTATACAGTTCAGTAATCCTAAAAACTTATAAGTAAATAAATAAATCACTTTTCCTAAAAATAGGGGACTAAGTCGGTTGTACAACCAGGTTAGTCAGCGTTCTAGAACTAATGAGCTGTATAGTTCAGGAGTTTTAGAATACCTATTCTAAAACCAACTCACCTCACATCAAACAAACTTCTTTCAAAAACCCTCAAAAATACTTTCAAAAGTAGGGGACTAAGTCGGTTGTACAATCGAGTTAGTTAGTCATTCTAGGAATCAAAGTGAGTACATGCAGTTCAAGGAATCCTAGGACCCCTACACTAAAAAACACCAACCAACAAACCTTTTTCAGGAAGAACTACGTAGCTTTGATTCCTCCATTGCATCCGGAGGTACGTAGGAGCAAGAGTCAACTCTTGTCAAGCACTAAAAATTAAAAATTTAATTTAGTCTCTTTCTTTATAAATAAAAGGGTAAATATTAATAAACCATAATTAATTAGACAAAGGATGTCGTGGGGTGCTAATACCTTCCCCACGCATAACGACTCCCGAACCCTAAACTTGCCTTGTCGTAAACCAAAAGGGATTTTCCGAATTTGCCCTTAAACCAAAATTTGGTGGCGACTTCCTTTGAACCTTTCAAAGAATCCATTCTCGGATTTTTCGGTCGCTACACTCCTCATCAGTTATCGTGGACGAAGTCGGCATTGGGGGAACTGAAGTGTAATGTTGATACGGCTTTTTTTGAGCCCCAGGCAATGATAAGGTTGAGTTCGTTGCGGCGAAGACCATAAAGTTTGGCAGTGTTCCAACCCACAAGAAGCAGAGGAAACCGGTGTGGCAGAAGCTATTAGGTGGCTTAATGAGCTTGGAGTCCAGCGAGTTACCATTGAACTGGACTGTTTACCAGTTGTTAATGGTATCAACGGAAATCATCTCATGGCTACTGAAGTGGGATCTATTATTAAGAGTTGCAGATCTATGCTATCTACTTTTCAAAACTATAGGTTTAGTTTTGCTAGGAGACAAGTCAATGTTGTTTCTCACACTCTTGCTTAAGCATCAATACTTTATGCTTGTTCCACAAATTTTGATTATGTCCCAACCTGTATTCGTGACATTATTTTTATTGAAATGAAGTAGTTTGTTTTCCGTCAAAAAATATATATATTTTATTATTATTAAAATTTACGTATTTAAACAATATATATATATATATATATATATATATATATATATATATATATATATATATATAGTTAGGATATATTGACACCAGGTGTCAAATTTAGCGACTTACACCAACTAATAACTTCGCGTATAAAATGAAATTCATCAATCCGACCGTTGAATAACGTGATATTATCATTGGGA
>CM037094.1:16690468-16841739 GCA_020916435.1 Oxytropis ochrocephala | reverse complement strand
AAGCGATGCTCGATCCTTACGCCATATCAACCTAACAACTGCAAAGCATAAACAACCGATTCTGAATTACTTTAAGACACCTAGTTGTCATACACACTATAATGATCGACACACTTGGCCTGAGACAGGCCGAACTTTTGCTCTGATACCACTAATGTAACACCCCATTTCTACCCTAATTTAAATCAAAAATCGAGTGTACAAAAATCTTTTCTCGATCATTTTCTAGTTTAGTGTGTTATAAAATAGTGGGTGGTGACTATGGGATTACTCGGTAATCGATACTACTTGCAACAGCATTGGCCACTTTTGCAAGGCTCTCCGATGATGCCCTCGTAAATACACGGCGAAAGAAATTCTAGCCTTAGTGGCGAACCACGGTTTAGCCATAGTCATTCAAAGACACTAATAGTATAACATAAAGTAATACTCAATGAAATGGAGCGTCACAACTCTTTCTCTTAAACCAAAACCAAATACGTAACACGAGAAGATAACTCATGGAAATATAATTTCACATAATGCGTGGATGAAAACAATCATTATCTCAACAAAGATAATCCAAAGAATATCAAAACAAATACATAAAGGCTCAACAAGGAGCAAACAGTAACAACGATCTAAACCCCGACCCCAGGTGCTACGTATCGTGAAGCACCGACTCGGGGAGTAGTGAAGGTGGAAGGCCCTCACTCCCGACTACACCGGGTAAATAACAACAGAAAGGGGTGAGTCTCGAACTATATAATAAAGGTGATAATAAGCAATATATAAGCATAGTGTACAAAGACTCAAACACACCAATCATTGATCAATAATATTCATGCACTAATGAGAATGTATGCAATGTCATCATGCATGTGGTACCATTGGCCCACCGCCACGCCTCGAACTTCACAATCACTTTATAAGGCCCCGCGCCTCTCAGGAGCTTCACAATCATTTTATAAGGCCCCGGCCGCCTCGAACTTCACACATCATATTATAAACTCTCGACGATCAGCAGCCAATGTATGCATGAGACTCCATGTACATCACAAACATCATTTCAAACAATTCAATACACCCATTACTCTTACCTCGGTGTCCACCTCATTTTATTGCCCTCCCCGACTTGGCCCACCGGCCCATGCCCCCATGGCATGCTCAAGTCACCTCATTATAAACCCTCCACACCATTATGTCCCACCGGACTATTCTCCTCTAGGGCACTCAACCTTACTCGGGGACCTAAACCACCACTTAGGACCAAAATAGGTCATCTAGGGACCAAACTGTCACCTAGGGACCAAAACAAAGACACCCTCTTAGGCACTTGGCGGCACCAGCGCCATTTTCCCCATACATTCGCGCCCTCGGTGCAACACAAAGACTAGGCGCCGAAAACTCAAGATTTTGGCGCCCCGCAGGCAACACACCCACTGGCGCCACTTTCCTAGCAACTGGCGCCCCACGGGCAACACGGACCTGAGACACAAACTCGAACCACGCTTTGCACACAAAAACTAAGACACGAGCGTACAGTTAGCGCCCCTGCTGACCCAGCTCCCAACACCTTCAAACCAAAACCACCCGAGCCAAAATGTTTAAAAATGAATTTGGGCGTGTAAACACAAAAATCGCACGATGAAATGTGCCTAGAAAAGTAAGTTTCACCCCGGGCTCCAAAACACACCCAAAACGAGCCCTACCGGGACATTTTCAAAAATACACTTGCAATCAAAGAAACCACCCGAGCCAAAACACTTAAAATTGAAAGTTGGCGGTGAATACAAAAGTTGGCACGAGAAAATGTGTTTAGAAATATAAGTTGCACTCCCGGCCCCAAAACGCACACAAAACGAGCCCCACCGGACATTTTCAAAAATACACACGCAAACTAAAAACCACTCGAGCCAAAATGTTTAAAATTGAAAGTTGGCGGTGAATACAAAAGTTGGCACGAGGAAATGTGCCTGAAATGCAAGTTTCACTCCCGGCTCCAAAATACCCACATTCTCGCGCCTGCACAACCAACTCACTCACCCAGACATCAAGCTCATAAAGGACACAGCGCCATTCTGGCACCACGGGCAGCATTTGGCGCCCACACATCGCACACACGCACGCCAACACACAAACGAAGGTACAGGCGCCATTTTCCCAAAGAACTTGGCGCGCCTGGCGGAACAACCTCACACAAAACATATTCCAAAGACATGAAGCGGTGCACGGGCGCCATTTTCCCAAAGAATGTGGCGCCACGGCAAAGCGTGCATTCTGCACAAACTCTAAACTTAGCGATGAATGAGCACATACAGGCGCGAATCCTAGCATCTTGGCGCCCAAACCCCAAAACCCCAATTTTCCCAAAATCTTCCAAACCAACTCACCCAATAATCCTTCTAACACTCCTAATTGCATAATCAAACAACCAATTGCATACTCAAATCACCAATTAACATCAAAATCACAAAATCATACATCACAAAACCCTAACTCACGCCTAAATCAATTTTTACCAACAATTTCATCAAATTTAAGGAATCAATCAACATGCAATCATCAATTAACATCAAAACAGCCCCTATGACACATATAATACCCATTATCTCCTCTATTATAGAGTGAGACTCCTTACCTCAAAATAACCGTGAGAGAAGAACCTAACGGAGTCACGAACAAAACCACCGCAACAAACCAAGCTTGAAGCCACGAAATTGCTCTTCTCCTCCTCTTCTCCTAGGGTTTCGCGTGAGAGCTCTCTCTCTTTCTCTCCTCTCCTTCGCAACTTTCTTTCTTTCTTTCACAAATGAAAGAAAATTCCACTTTTGGGTATATGTATATTGGGCCAAGTGCACCTTGGGCCCTTTTTACACCCCTGGCCCATTTCTTCCACCACTCCCTTCAATTAAAATAAAATACTAAATTATAAACACCATATTATAATTTAATATAATTAAAAATTAGTGCAACACCTAAACAATTTAATCAATTTCTTAATTAAATTATTTGGGGTGTTACATGGGCGAGCTAAACTGGAGAACTCTGAATCCCCCAGCATCGGCCGACAACGATCGAGCCATACGAGAAGAGTTAGATCTGATTGAAGAACTGCGTACCCAAGCATCACTTAGAGAACAGTTGATCAAGCAGAAGGTCGCAGCTAGGTACAACGCTCGTGTTCAAAAGAGAGATTTCTCGATCGGCCAGCTCGTTCTAAGGCGCGCAGACGTCGGAAACAAGAATGCCCGCCAAGGAAAGCTAGCAGCTAATTGGGAAGGTCCATACAGGGTCGTTAAGAAGACCGGCAAGGGGGCATACGAGCTGGAGACCATGGAAGGGGCGACTATCCCCGAACTCGAGGCAATGAAACTTAGAAAATATTATATGAATGTAATGAACGACCTATCAATAAATGAAAGACATGCAGGCGCTCTTTTTCCCACTGGGTTTTTTACTGAGGCATGAACTTTGAAATCTACTTTGTACTTTACTCTCTCGCAAAGAATGTATGCCCGGTCGCTCAACATGCCCGTAGCAGAGGAGCGACCGAAGGGTTACCTAACGGACGCAATGTGCCATCGAAATGGCCCAAGGGTTAAGTAATAACCCACGAGCAATAGTAGGCTGTCGAAACGATCTACGTCGAGCGCCACTGAGCTGGCCCAATCGAGTGCCATCGAAATGGCCCAATCGAGTGCCATCGAAATGGCCCAAACGAGTGCCATCAAAATGGCCCAATCGAGTGTCATCGAAGTGGCCCAAACAAAGGTCGTCGAGCCGACCGGGTGCCACCACTTTGGCACCATTATTCAAGGGTTAAGCAACAACCCACAAACTAGTGTAGGTAGTCGAGCGGCCTGCAACGAATGCTTTCTTTGAAAGCACAAATCGGTCCACGATCGACCTAAAATGAGAGCGTAGTCGGCCCTAAATTAAGTAAACTTGGAAAAATGCGAACGAATAAGTAAATAAACCCAAACAAGTGAAATGAATAAAGGGAAAAGATGTCATTACAAACCAAGGACGCCCGGTCGAAGCCGAGCGCCCCAAATATTGAATCGTTCGATGGCAGGCTAAGAATATTGTTATGCCCGAAGGCTAGTCAAAAGATTACAAGTTACACCGCTCGCGGGCGGGCTTCAAAATATGGACGAGCGAGGTCGAGTAGTGTTACCCTGTTCGTCAATCTCCTCGCAAAGACGATCTCGTTTTCTTCCACGCAGTGCTCGGGCTTTAACACTTTCTCATCAAAGTTGATGCTCAGGTCTGATATCAGCACCCGCACCTGGTCAAGAGCGTTATGAAATTGGTAGACCGTTGCATCCTTAGCAAGCCCGACCACCTTTTGCACCTAAGCCTCCAGTTCGGCTCTCTTCTCTTCCAGGGCGGATTTCTCCTTTTCCAGGGCATCAGCTTCATTCTTTAAGTTCTTCACCTGAGCATCGAGTTCTTTGTTCTTCTTCTCCAACTTAGCCCGGTCCCCCTCGGCCTGACTCAAAGCTTCTTTCTTTGATCTAACAGCTTTCTCCAGCTTCTTCTTCACGACCTCAAGATTGGCCAAGGCAGTGTCCTTTTCAGCTCGAGCATCTGCAAACAAAGGCAGCAAAGGTCATTAAATCGACCAACAATAAGCAAAATCAAGACGGGCTAGAAATTTAGAATACCTTGAAGTTCGTTCGACATTTCTGCGGGCTTTCCGACACCCATGCACGAGCCTTTGGACTTCCATAGGCTCCTTCTTGAACCGCTCAAAGTCGGCCACCCAAAGCCCTCGATCGAGAGAACAGGAATATCGCCATTGGGAATTTCGCGGACCCGCTCGAGAATCTTGCTCCGCTTGGGGGAACGAGCGTCCTGGCGTGGGGGCGACCGAACTTTGGAAGCTGGTTTCTTCCCTTGGCTCCTGAGGGTGCAGTGGCACTTTGGGCGTCCCTTCCGTGTCGACCACGTTGGGAGGCGGCCGAGAAGCGCCAGGAATTGAGGAGGGTTTCAAGACCTTTTCCAGTTCGGCCCAAGATTTTCCTGCCATTCTTCCTACAAAATAGAACGAGTCAAGGGTTAGATGGAACGATCAACAGCCAAAATAAAAGGACAAGTTTGAAAGCGAACCAATCTCGGCCTCCAGAGCACGTCCCACGAGCAGTGTGAAAGGACGACACGGTAGGTCGCCTTTAGGATCTGAGGGCATAAGGCTCGATAATGTCTGGATCATCTGCAGAGACTCCAAGTCATCTGCACTCAAGTCCTTAGTGGTATAAATATAGTCACCAGGCCGCCTGAAGAAGTGAGCCTCATTCCACATAATTGGGAAGTAAGGTTCACCGAGCGTCCCATCAGGGTTGGTCTCAGCTATAGCTTGGCCGGCCACTTTGGTCGGAACGACCCAAAAATATTGACTTTTCCATGCAGCGCCCAATGACTCTTGGAACGCCTTGAAGTATCGGTGCTGGGTTTTCTGGGTCTTGAAGGAAACCTGCTCCCTCTTCTCCTTATTGGCCTTCTCTCTAAGCCAGCTCAGCTCAAAAATGGTGAAGAATAACTGGATCGACACCGGCCTGCCAAGTCGGCTTAGAAGCACCTCAAAAGTCTTCAGAAACGCCCACGCGTTCGGGTGCAATTGAGATGGGGCGACCCCAATGTAGCGCAAGACATCGTGCTGAAATTCTGAGAAGGGTGGGACGATTCCCATCTTTTCAAACACGATCCGATGCATCGTGAACTTCAGGTTCTCAGAATAAGTCGCAATATCTTCTCCTTCCTTCATGCCTCGAACTCTCCAGCCCGGCAGATGATTGAAATGGCATCGTAACTCGCGAACGCCCAATGGCCGACCGTAATTATACTTCTGTTAGAGCGAAGGGTCTCAGACACCCAAGACATGTCAGACCGGTCTCGAGCTATGTCCGGTAGGACGTCGTCTGCCCCTTCGATCGACTCTCCATCAATATTTACCTCTCGATTGGAGGAGCTTGCCACAGGACGGGCGACGACCTCGTCAACAGCTATTTCAGCTCGGTCTTCCTCGGCATCGGCCATCTCCTCGTCTACGACCTGAACAACACTCTGTACTTCATCGTCCTCAATATCTACCTCCTCATCTTCTCCTGCGTTGCAGGCCGGGGAAGATGGTGGTGGTGGAGGATCCCACGATTTACTCTTGGAGCTGGTAGAACTGGAGTCGGAGCTGCCTAAGCTGACCGATCCCTTACTGGGAGAACTGGAGCTCGAGTCGCTCGATGACGAGGTAGAATCTTCCTCGTGAGTAACGACCTCAGACGGCCTCGTCATAATCTCTGCCAAAGACTGCGATGGCCCTCCTGGGATTCGAGCGGTTTGTTTCAACCGTGGCATATAATGGTACCTGTGAAAAGGGGATCGGGTCAGGTTGGTCGAGCAGTGCACTCATGAGAGGGGGCGACTTGGTCGTCCCCGGACCTGACACCCCCTATCACAAGGCGTGGAACTTTGCAATCAAAAGAAAAACTACAGAAATTAAAAACCAAGAGAGAGATCGACTCATACCTTAAGAATGCTTGAGATCGGTCGAGGAAGCTAGAATGCTCGGGCGAAAGGAGTTGTTTCAAATGCGAGTCGGCGGCAGAAAGGTCGGTCGGCAGCAGAGCACTTCAGAGTAATGTGGGAAACAACTCCTCGAGGGTCTATTTATAGCTGACCTTGAGCGCCAAAAGGACCGGGAGATGAAACGTCGCAACGTTTCACCTTCGCATTAAAAGCTATCATTGAATGACCTCGAGATCACCAAACGTCGCGTCATAAATGACAGCAAAAGCCAACCGTCGTATCAGCACGACCGACGATTGACAGGTGGCCGAGACCGTCCCATCGAAAAGCAAACGGCCGCGACCGTTTCACTATCTGAGTTCGTCAAAACGGCGTAAACCCCGGGGGCAGCAATTCAAGCCTCAGCCCGCCTTCAAGCGACCTAGGCTTGGGGGGCAACTGTTCCGGGGTGTATCAGCAAAACCGAGAGGTTCTACTAGCATTTGGGTCGTCGGCCCATGTCAGCATAACCGGCCCAAGCTCGGTCTTGGAGTGCACTTTGCGCCAACCGGCCGAAATTCTCGCAAAACGGTCGGGACTCTACAGTATATATACACCATTCGCACATGGCATCAGGTACGTAATCTTTACCTTGTGATACCGCGCCGGCGACCACTTACTTGAAGTCGGTGTCTTTGCGGGTATCACCGAGGTGCTCGTGCGACCAAGACCCGGTCCTTTCCTCACTCAACGACCGGCCAATCCAGCAGACAACAACTATACTTCATTGGTCTAAGGTGCGATCAAGTCTCTACGCTTGTAGTTTCCTTTTCATTTTTCCTATTAATCCAAAAAAATGGATATATATATATATATATATATATATATATATATATATATATATTATGGAAAAAAACAAGAAAAGGGATAGACGTTAGCATATATATATATATATATATATATATATATATATATATATATATATATATATATATATATATATATATATATATATATATATATATATATATATATCATCATAAAAATAAGGCTAAATTGCTCCTAGGGTCCCTTAACTTTATTTCAAATAAAGATTTGGTCATTTATCTTTTTTTGTCCCACATCAATCCTTTATGTTTTAAATTTTTGACAACTAAATCATTTTCCATCCAACTCAGATTACTTGGTCTTGATGTGGAAATAATTGATCTTGATGTGTCATAATACATGTCATTTTTGTTTATTTTTTTATTGAAATGTCATTTTTAATTTGTTTTTATTAAAAAGAAAAAAGTGTTAGTCTTAGGGTTCCAATTCTTCATCTTCAATCTCTCTCACTCTTCATCTTCAACCTCTCATTCTTTATCCAGTTCTGCAGCAAAGAACACAAAATCCCAAATTAATTTCTTTTCCCATTCATGACCAGACAATCACATCCTCTTCTCATCTTGCCCAAGCCTCCAACAAGCCCCATGGAAAATTAATTAAAATTATGAATCAGCAAATAATAATGCCACATAAGTAAATATATAAAATAAAAAATATGACTTAAATGATGACTGGGATGTTTTTAACGGAGTTTGACGGATGCCAACGGAAAAGGATATATGTGCTTAAAATTTAAAAGATAAAGGACTTAGTTGGGACAAAAAAAGATAAAGGACTAAATCGTTATTTTAAATAAAGTTAAGGGACCTCAGAAGCATTTTAGCCTAAAAATAAAGTGCAATTTTTAAAATAAAAGTAAAAATACACTATATTGTAAGTCTCTTGAAATAAATTATGGTACTCTCCATATTATAGAGTAAACTCCCTTTTTAATACTTTTTGAATATATACATTTTTTTTCTAGTTAGTCTTTAAAATACATGAAAATAATAAATATTCCTTAAACTTGTTATAAAAATTAAGAAGTAAATACTTGCAATATTTCTAAGACAAATTTCGCAAACTTAAAAGGCTACGTAAGAAATAATAGATTTTTTTAAGTTTGCAGACCGAGTAATAAATACCACTCGTAAATTCACGCATGCAATGTGGCATTCTAATTTCAATATCTAGATAACTACGAAAAATATCTAGCCTAACAACTAATTGTGCTAGGCATGAAATAATAGAGACTAGAAATGAGACAAAAATTACTTCCTTTAAAGAGTATATATATATATATATATATATATATATATATATACACACTAGTATGAAACCCGTGCGATGCACGGGGAAACAATTTTTGTATTATATTTTTTTATTAAAATATATTGTAGAGAAAATGTTAAGGTATCCATAAATCAAATTATTTCTGAATTTATGTAATTGATATAATAGTAAATTACGTAACTTGTTCAAAAGGGAAACATAATTATATTGGAATATAAAAAGTAATTTATATTATATTATAATATTATAGGTAAATTTAATGAATTTTTAAGTTCAAAAGTAATTAAAGACAATGGAAGTATCATGAAAAGATATAAATATTCATTATTTATCATCTTATATATACATATATACATTTAACACAGGGCTTTCACAACAAAATAAATAAAAGGTATGCTTATAATAATAATAATAATAATAATATATATATATATATATATATATATATATATATATATATATATGATAATTGTAATTGGGAAAATATTTTTCACTTTCTTGATCAACATAAATTTGATGTAGACACTATAAATAAGTCACGACACAACACACACTCTTTATTTAGGGTCCTTTTTTATGGCTTTTTTTTAGCTTATGCAAATAAATAGACTTTTATTTACTATTCATAAGTTTGTCAATGTAGCTCATAAAAAAACATATAGAGATACCATTTTTGTCAATGAGAATGAGAACTTATGAATTAACAATAAAAATTTATTTATTTGCATAAATTGTTTTTCTTAAAACTATAACCTACGTGCAAATATAAAATGCTATAAGGCAATAAGCTAATAACGATTGACTCTATTTACATTTCTACATATTTTAGCATTTATATTTGCACCATCGTAAAACCATAATGTTAATATTTTAAAAAGACTAAATTTTGAGCAAAATATGTATAAGACATCAAAAGTAGTTTGTAGATCCAGAAAATTTGCTATAAGGGGAAAAATGTATAATACATACATACATACATACATACATACATACATACATACATATTTTTTTGGTTACGTGTTATTGTGGTGCAATATTCACCGAATTTGCCGGTGACTAGCTACACTGGATAACCTAGTTGGCCACATGTATAAATCCGACTTTGTCGGTCCATGTGGTCCCCTCCCAGCATGGTTTTTATCACACTTAAGATTCGAACTCGAGATCTTGGGATGAGATCCAAGCTCAATTACCACTTAAGGTGCCTAAATATTCGGTATTGATTTTAATGACTTTAATTCTAAATATCTTATTTTGATTTTAAAAGTAAAGAGTCAACATTAACTATATGTTAATTAATTCTGGATATGTAATGCACCAACCACAAAATTTGTTAGGCAATAAATCAATAGAACATTAGGATTGAAATATAATTATTTAATCCCTCAGCCAAAATGCGTCCAAAAAAAAAACCCTCAGCCAAAACAACTTCAACAATGCGAGCCAGCACAATGAAATCAAATTCCTTGAAAAAATGTGAATATTTTTTTACAGAAATATGATTAAAACTTGACTACTAAATATATATGAGCTTGGTGACGAAATTGTTTTGAACATACATAATGAGAAAAAGATATATACATCTTGTTCTTGGTGATGAAGATCGGACAGTGGTAAGTTTCCACTTAAAATAAAAAATCATCAAATTCGTGGGCATATACACCCATTTAGATCATGAAAATAATTGAAAAACAAAATGAAATTATGTGTATGCGGAATATGATGATATATGTAGAATGGATTTTCCCATAAGAGCATGACATTATATATAGTGATATTTAGGTTTAAATTGGTGGGAAGCTAAAATTATTTTAAAATTTGAATTTGACAACTCATTAAAATTCAAAATCGAATTTGAATTTCAAATTTAAGTTATGTATTATAATGAGATAGAAACATAAATTGTAATTCTTTCAAGCTAATTTATTATATTTAATTATCATGTTTCATTGATGGAATTTAAAACTTTTTATTATTGAAATTGATTTCCAATTCATTTTACATTTATAATTTATTTAAAAGATAAAGGACTTAGTTGGGACAAAAAAAGATAAAGGACTAAATCGTTATTTTAAATAAAGTTAAGGGACCTCAGAAGCATTTTAGCCTAGGTGGATAGCCTAGTTGATTGACAACTCAGATTTAAGACCCATTGGTTCATTCTCATTTGTATATATAAGGAATGACTAATAAATAGATTTAATTGTGTTCTTTTTTGATTAACACCAAATAAATTCGAATTGAATGGCACATGTGTACATGACAGGTATTAATTTTTTTGATTATGTGGCCTTATTTTGTGGAAATCCTAGGTGGATAACCTAGTTGATTGACAACTCAGATTTAAGGCCCATTGGTTCATTCTCATTTGTATATATAATAGATAATAGATAATAGATACTAGTATAATTAACCCGTGCCAACACGGGTCGATATTTATGTGTCTAGACACCGTAAGGTAGCTACTTCAACTACTGTATTTAGACAAATACATATATTTCATTTTGTTTCAATTTTCATTAGTAAAATTTTAAATATTATATATGAAATTAAATTTAGTTATATATATTATATTATATTATAAATTCAAATGGGATGTGGGGTTTTGCCAAGTAAAGGATTTTGTTTCTTGCCTTATAATGTTCTGTAATAATTAATTTAAGAAAAAATAATATAAAAGTATTCAAACAAAGTACTAATGTTAATTTCAAAAAAAAAGTACTAAGAATTGTATTGAAACTGATGAAAATATGATTATCATCTAATGTTTTCTGAATGAGTATATAGAAAAGCACATTACTATTACTAATGCCGCAATGTTCGGTGTTTATACAATAATAGAATGTCTCATCTATTTAGAAATATATCCTACATAATTTTTTCTCCTAAGCGTGTGAACCTATGGGAATTCGCTTTTATAGTTATAAGTAACTTTCCATTAGTTCATTTAAAAATCAATTTCGTCCAGCTACAAAATAGTCATGTAGTATAATTATTTTATACACGTTACTATTATTTTTAAAACCTTCAGAATTTCCAAAATGAGTGATGATAGATCTATCTTAATGAATTTGGATGCTTCTGTTTAATGCTACTTGGTAAAAGGGTAGATTTTGTTTTTCAGCCCAACAATCAGGAGTATTTTTGTAAATAAGCTTTTAAGTTAATGTTCACTTTCCTTTCTCGCGTGCGCTGCACGGGTACACATATCATTTGGACTTATTTTGTAATATTTTTGTAAAGAGAATATATATATATATATATATATATATATATATATATATATATATATATATATATATATATATATATATATATATTACTAATGAACCCAATACCCAATAGTCCCTCAGCTCCTCCAAATTTCCCCGTCCCCACAAATCCCCAAAGTCCCTGCATAGATGCCGAAAAAATCATTAAAATTCATTAAAAATATAAATTAAAATCTAATAATATTGAAAAAATATATAAAAGTATGATAAAAAGTCGTAGTTTAATATTCTAATATAAGAAAATATAAAAAATTTCTTCTTTTTATATTTTGATACTAACATATTATATAGATTTAATCAGGTTATATAGCTACATCACACATGAAAGGATAGGAAAAATCATACTTTTTTCAAATGGTCCTTTCTGAGAGTATGTTGTTCTTCTGCATTGAAGCTCTGCAATAAAAGATATAGCTGTATTTTGGCAATCAATCTCTTTGTAGATCTCCAATAATAAAAAATCACCTCAAATAGTAATTTCTGAGAGTATGTTGTTCTGAATGGGGAAAAAAGAATTTTAGGTCGTGAAAGACATAATCTTGTTAAGAAAAACGAATAATTGTATTTGAAAATTAAAAATAAGTAAAATAAAAAAAATCAATAACATATTATAGTTTAAACTAAATAGCTAAATTAGAAGAGAAAACCAAATTTGATCTGAAATATAATCAAAGCCTTGTGATACATTTACTATATAGCAATAGAGGAGGACGAACAATCATGTTCTCTTATATAATTTTTTTTTAAACAAAAGTTCTCTTAATTATATAACTATCAACACCAAATAACAATGCAATCACTTGTTCCGACAAAGAAAAATGTAATCACTTGATAAACATTCCCAAATAATTTGTATACCCTAATTTGATTATAATTGGATTAATTAGATTTTTTGACCAATTATATGATTAATTAGATAGTAAAACAACAACAACAAAAATAATAATAATAATAATAATAATAATAATAATAATAATAATAATAAATAATGGAACTGACACCCACATTATAGATGTATAATTCAACTCATTTTTCAATTAAAACTGAGTGCATGTAGAAATTAAAAAAAAAAGGTATAATTCTCACCTTAGAGTTGGGTTCTCAACATAGGACCTTTGCAATTAGGGAGAATATTGCTATTGTAGGCATCATTGAGGGATATTGCGCTTGTAGGCACCATTGAGGTTCAATTTTTACTGCAAATAAGTCCAAATGTTCGGAAGGAAGAAACTGAAGAGAGTAGACATATTGGTGGAGATCCAAAAAGAACAATAGAGTTTGCGATATACATGTCGAGAAACAATGTGCATTGGGGGTTGGGTTTCTTCTGGGTTTGCATAGAGGAACAAAAGTAATCAAGTTTGTGACAGAAAAATCACTTATATAGAGATCACTACAAATTAATTATTAGTTGTTTCATAATTTTTGTTTTTGCGATAGTTATAGCACACACACAAAATTTAAAAACAAAATATGCAGAAAATTTAAAGTAAGAGATAAGAGACAATATATTTTCTTCGTTCAACAAATCATATAATATAAAATGCAAATGATGGACAACAAAATATAAGTTATGGGGCTTTCTCCACCATTTTTGATGAGGCGGTGGACAGTGGTTGATGGACTCATCAATTCAGTGCAAATGTTGGGAAAATAAGGTAAGTGTGACTTTGAGTAAGAGGTTCGCAAAATAGAGAGATGGAGGATGATATTGTAGAGATGTGAGAAATATATAGTTTAAATCCTAAACTTTAAAATTTGAATTTAAATTGCCTCGAATTTAGGCAAAAAGTTTGTAATTGTGTTGGAAGAATATTCAAATACAAATATTTTAAATTCAAATTTACATCAAATAAAATAGTTAATTTGTTAATCTGAATTTCGAAACTAAAGGCCGAGATGTGAGTAATAATATTTAGGCGAAAACTATTGAATTGTGTTGGAAAAATATTCAAATAGCACTATTTCAAATTCAAATTTACATCAAATAATATAATTAAATTGTAAATTTGAATAATAGATTGTATTAAGTAAGTTGTATTCCGTACTATATCAATGTTGAATTACAGCTCAGTTGGCTAAAAGTTGCTTCTTCCACCAGCAGGGCAGGGGTTCGATACTCACTGCTTGTATTTTTAATGAGGCTGCGATTTTTGTTTAATTTTAGTGGAACATTGCAAGGAAGCTGACGTAGATATCCAAATGTAAGAAAATGCTGACGTAGATTAAAATGAAGGTGACATATTTAATGACGTGGCAGAATAGGTGGATGCATATGTGGAACATTCATGGTTTAATATTACTAGTATAATTAACCCGTGCCAGCACGGGTCGAAATCCATTTGTTTAGACACTGTAAGATAATTACTTCAACTATTTTAAATATTTATATAATAGTAGAAAATTAAATTTAGATTTATATATATATATATATATATATATATATAATTATATTATAATTTTGAGATCCTGTGAAATCAAATAATACCTTAGTAGTGACAACCCATTAATAAAAATACTTTAACAACTACATAAGTACTAATCAAATAATACTTTAGTAGTGACAACCGCATGTATATAATTTGAGGTATTTTCATATTGAGATGTTATTACAACAGAATTACTTATAAGTATTATACGGTCTAAAATAGTATTAGTAAATAGTAACTTACAAATATATAGCAAATATACTTTTGCATAAGGACATGTAGCTTGCTTTTGACTAAGCTGATTGACGTTGACAACCGTATATCAATGTTCTCTGTCATCTTGTTTATTCCCTCTACTTGTTTTCTAAGTGCAGCGTAGTGAATAGAAGAATATTAAGCACAAACGTTGTAAACTACAAATATACTAATCGATCAAAGTTGTATATTGATTCTAATTGTATGTGCATCAAGATGAATACAAAAAAATGTGACAAATTTTTTAATATATAACATTATTTATAAGATGAGAATTAAAAAAGGTTGAAATGGATAAAATTACTCATATTTAATATTGATCTTTTCTGTTGGCAAGGATTTTGGTCTAGTCCCCCCTTCGCTTTTCTCAGTTTTTTTTTTCCTTTTTTTATTAATAAATTTGGGCAATCTGTCCGTTTGTTAAAAAAACTCATATTTAATGATATTCTAGTTAGTAAATATATAGAATAAAATCTATGGAATGTGATACAAAATATTAGATGGTAAATAAATATAATATATAAATGTAATATATAATAACAAATATACATGTATCAAAATAAATAATAAATAGATATAAAAAGTAGGTAAAAAGTTTTGCAATAAAAAAAATAATAGGATAAACATTATGTAATATGCTTTACTAACATAAAATTGTGGTAGTTCAAATGGTCAGCGTTAGGAGGTGTCAGCATGGGGGAATGAGTTTGATCCCCAACTTTTGCTTTTTTGTAATATATTTCAAAATAACATGCTGAGGTGGATTAAAATTGTGCTGATGTCATTATTGACATGATGCCTAGGTAGACAATTATTATAATATAGATAGAAATATATTACCTTTATATAGAAAAACGTATAAGTTAAAGTTAGGGGTTTAAATATTAAGATTAACTCATTGTGGAACCTTCTTACACAAGAACAACTTGGACCCATACCAAAAGGTGAGTTCAGTTTTCAGTTTCCAATTTCTGAAAATAACTGCATACCCACAAATCACCATTGAAGTTGATTGATTCCTTTCTCTCCACCTCCATGAATTGTGAATGAAGAGTATATTCTATCTATCTTCCACCCGCAATCACTTTTTCTCTCTCTCCTAACCAAACCTTCTATTTTCCCCAGTTCCTCTAAAAAAATAGAATTTTTCATAAACCCATTAACCCACAATCACTTTTTTCTCTCTCCTAACCAAAGCTTCAATTTTTCTCATTTCCTCTAAAAAAAATTGAATTTTTCATACACCCATTAAGACCCAGATGATGAAAAACCCAATTCCATGGCCAACAATCATGATCATAACATCATGGTACAGTTCAAACATTGGGGTTCTTCTAATGAACAAATATTTACTAACAAACTATGGTTACAAATACCCTGTTTTTCTAACCACGTGTCACATGATGTTATGTTCTGTTTTCAGTTACATTGGAATATCTGTTATGGATATTGTTCCTTTACAAAGTGTTCAATCCATGAATCAGTTACTCAAAATCTTTGCACTCAGTGTCGTTTTTTGTTTCTCTGTTGTTTGTGGAAACATGTCGCTTAATTATATTCCTGTGTCGTTTAATCAAGCTATTGGTGCTACTACTCCTTTTTTTACTGCCGTTTTTGCTTATGTTGTGTTGTGGAAAAGAGAAGCTTGGGTTACTTATGTTACTCTTTTGCCTGTTGTTGCTGGTGTCATTGTTGCTAGTGGGGTAAGCTATTTTCTTCTTCTTTCTCTAACTTTCATGATTTTGCACTTTTTTTATTTTTTTTTTGGATTTTGAAAGAGTTATTAGCTAATTTAGTCGCTGAAACAACACCGTTGGCCCAGTGCTCTCGAGTTCGATTCCTGCAGTGGACAAATTCAATGTTGGTCAGTGCGAAATTTGCTTCTAAACACAAACAAAGATTAGTCTTTCGTTGAAAGCATTGACACACTCTGTAGGTAGCCAACAATGTTTCGTACAAAAAAAAGCTGATTTAGTAACCGCAATTTCATAAAAATTCAATTTAGTCTATGACATTTACGATATATCAACTTAGTTCCTGACTTTTGCAAAAGTGTTTCAATTTAGTCCATTTCTGTTAAATAAAGGGACTAAATTGATATAAAAGAGGGATCAAATTAAAATACTTTTGCAAAAGTAAAGGATTAAGTTGATATATTGTAAACACCTTAGACTAAATTAAATTTTTGTGAAATTTCAATGACCAAGTTGGCTAATAACTCATTTTGAATTGCTTTACATGATGAAAACTCCAACTCTTTCTTCTTATGGTTTCTTAACCTCAACTATTCTAATGCTATTCAAAACATTCCTATTAATTTATTTTAGGTAAGCAAAACATACCTATTAATAAAAATGGTTGCATTACTTATTTTCAAATCTCTTCAAGAATCAAATTGTTTTTCCTCAATCTGACATTTTATATTTTTGATGCAGAGTGAACCAAGTTTTCATCTGTTTGGATTTATAATCTGTGTTTTATCCACTGCTGCAAGAGCATTTAAATCAGTGCTTCAAGATATTTTGCTGTCCTCTGAGGGGTAATAGTTCTATTTCCTTTGTGCTTCAAGATAATTAAAAATAAAAGACTCGGATTGACTTATTTAAGCTTATCTACTGACATAAGTACTTACAAAATTGTCTCAGGTAGCTTATAGAAATAACTTAGCTTTAGTTTGACTTTATTTTATCTTGTATTAAGGGCCCGTTTGGATGAGCTTATTTGGGCTTATCTACTGGCATAAGCATTTGTGAAACTGTTTGGGAGAGCTTATGGAAACAACTTATGACATGTTCAAAGCTGTTTTAAGCTAATTTTCATAAGTTCTAAAGGATAACTTATGAAAACAGCTTATGGCTTATAAAAAAATAGTTTAACATTGTTTCATCTTTTATTATATAAATAGTTTATGCATAAGCACTTATATGATACGCACTTATACCATAAACGCTTTATTAAGCTGTTTATCGAAACTGACCTTAAAGAAATATCTTATACATAAGTACTTTTATGATGACTGCTTATGTTATAAGTACTTAATTAAGCTGTTTATCCAAACATAGTCTTAATGTGTACACTTTTGATGGTTTCCAGAGAAAAGCTGAATTCAATGAACTTGCTACTTTATATGGCACCAATAGCAATGTTAGTGTTACTTCCTGCAACATTGTTAATGGAGGGAAACGTGATTTGGATCACAATAGAGCTTGCAGCAGAGGACAACAGAATTATTTGGTATCTGCTTTTCAGTTCTTCTCTTGCATATTTTGTCAACCTGACAAATTTCTTGGTGACCAAATACACAAGTGCACTTACCCTTCAGGTATGTCTTAATATCATAGATTCAAATTCAATTTAAATGCATACTAATCTATTAGCCATTTTTTAATCTGACGGGTTTAGCGACGAAATTTTTTACCAACGGAAAAATCAGTCGCTAATAACAACCACGTCAGTGGAATTAGCGACAGAAGTGGGTACCGACGGATTTTTCAGTCGGAAATCAATTCCGTTGTGTTTAACGACATATTTTTTCAGTCAAAAATCCCTTGGAAACCGCCAATTACCAGCGAATTTTTTTTACTGTTACTGACGGTTTTTTCGATGGGTAATCAACACTTTTTTGGTAGTGATACGTGTTGGATACCTGATACGTCTTCAATTAGTAGTGTCGATGCTACATTTTTAGGAAGATATGGGAATAATTTGATTATGTAATCATTCATTTTAACATATTAAATGAATTGCATAATGCATATGTGAATGAAATTTGTGAAATGTTTTTAGGTGTTAGGAAATGCAAAGGGGGCAGTAGCTGTGGTGGTCTCAATTTTGATATTTAAAAATCCTATTTCAATGATAGGAATGTTTGGCTATGCACTCACTATCATTGGAGTTATAATGTATAGTGAAACAAAGAAGAGGTATACTTGAAATTAAGGATATGTATAGAATGGTTTAAATGAGTTTTGGTCTAGTATATAGAACAATTTCAAATAACCATTTATATATTACTATAGTTTACTACCTGTAATCTCTTTTTGATTCGAACTATTGTTGGCTACGTACGGAGTGTCCCAACGCTTTTAACGAAAAATTAATCTCTGCTCGTGTTTGATATCAAATTTCGCACTAGCTAATATCGAGTTTGTCAACTGCGGAAATCGAATCCGAGAGCACGGGTCGACCTCCGTGTCTCAGGATAGATTAAGTCACTAGGCCAACCGCATTGGTTTACTACCTGTCATCTCTTTTATAAGGAAAATTTTGATGTTTTTTTGTTCGAATTATAAGAAAAAAACAGCACATTTCAAAATGTATTAATTGTTAGAATTTTTTCCATACCACTATTTAGGCTTTATTTGGCAAAAAGTAAAGGATAACAGATAAATTAGTTTATAGCGGATGAGCTAGCGGATTGATATTAAAATGTTTGGTAAAATTAACGGTTGAACTAGCTTACAAAAGTAAAATGACATAAATAGACATTTTTAATTAATGTTTAAATATGAGAGTGAATATTCATTTACTAGAGGATAAATGATGAATTTAATTATGGTAACAAATGTGAGAGAAAAAATGAAACGCTATAAGCTATAAGTTCAAACCCTACTTCAAGTAGCGTTTCAAAAAATGTTATAAACTAATCATGTCAGACATTTACAAAAGATTTATCAACAATAAGCTATCTGTATTGTCAAAAAAAACTATAAATTATCTGCTATAAGTTAGCAGCGAGAATCTTAATGCGAGATGTGTCTTAATTAGAAAATCATTTTTCCTATAGAACATATTTAATGTCAGAGGTATATCATTTGGTAAGCTTGTTTGATCGTGATATTTGTTTTTACTTTATAATATATTAGACACATTCCCGTAAACCTTTTTACGCAACAGTTAAAAGTTATGGTCAAAACTCTCCAAAATGTTGCCTAAATGTATAGGTAACATTTCCCAAGTGTAGACTAAGTCAGTGTTACCTATTATCTAAGGCAACATTTATTCATATATTCTAGCAACATTTTCTAAATGACAATGACCTCCCTTGACATTTATTTAAGATTGAAAGTCTCACTGGAAAATCCAACCCTTTCATTTCTAGAGGAACATCTAATGTTGCTTTTGGATGTGCTAGCCCTACTCATTATGCACTAAGTGAGGCAAACATTGAATGGAGTGATGCTAGAAGCACAACTACATTAGCAAGTGGCCTCCAAAGAAAACAAAATAATGAGACATCAAGGCACACATCACCAAATTTGTGAGAGAAAAAAAAAAGAAACTGAATAAATAGTATATATCATACTTATTGAGAACAGAAACAATCAAAATGAAGTAGTTGGTCTGGTAGCTGCAAATACGAAGCCTAACCATTGTTACTTTTCAACCCTATAATCTCTCTACGTTGATAATTCAGCGGACACTAAGGCTCTGTTTGGCAAGCACAATCCGCTAGCTTATAGCGGATAAGTTGATTTTATGCGTTTGACATCACTAGCTTATAGCGTTTTGTCACTAGCTTATAGTGTTTTTTGAAACGCTACTTGAAGTAGCGTTTGAGCTTATAACTTGTAGCGTTTCATTTTTTCTTCCACTTTTACCCTCACAGGTTTAATTAAATCCCTCATTTATCCTACATTAAATAAGTATCTTTTAGCATTAATTACAAATGTTCATTTAAGTCATTTTATATTTATAAGCTAGTTCAACCGTTAATTTTACCAAACACTTTAAATTCAATCCGTTAGCTTATCCGCTATCAGCTATCCACTATAAGCTCATCCGCTATAAGCCAACATACGCTATCCACTAACTTATCCGCTATCCGCTCTTTTTTGCCAAACAGAGCCTAAGAAGTTATTCCCCTAGTATTATCTTCTAATACCTTCTTTTTTTGACAAAAATCTTCTATTACCTTCTAAATAATATATAAAACATTTTTTTCTTGAGCGGATATAATATAAATAGTGATATCTACAGTCAAAGAAAGTTGATGAAAGCTTAAAATAAGATTAAAATCATATAAAAAAATAAAACTAGTAAAACAAATTTAAGTAGCACGGACACCTCCGGTTGAAGACGTGTCACGGTGTCCGACACGTCCGACACGTATCGTGTCGGACACCGACACTTCAATTACTTGTATTTTCAAAAAAACTCAAAATAAAACCGATCTCCAAAATAAACAATCGGAGGATATTTAGGTAATTTTACTTTTTCAAAAACTTTTCACTTTTCCACACCCACACACTTTTTTGACTCTCTTCTTCTCTTTCTTCCTCTAATTCTCTTATATCTCTATTTTTCACAATATATTGAGAAAATAGAGAAATGAGAGAATTAGAGGAAGAAAGAGAGAGAGAGTGAAAAAGTGTGTGAGAGTGGAAAACTAGTAGGATACCCGTGCATGCATACGGATTGTCTTTATCATGTTCTTTTTATGAATGAACTTAGACAGTATTTAAATAGTCTAAAAATTACCCCGTGAAAATAAAAACAAAGTTAAAATAGATGAAAAAGGAATTTCAAATAAAAAAAATAGATATATATATATATATATATATATATATATATATATTAAAATCTAAAAATATAAAAGTATCATTTAAAAACAATTGTGTATTTATCCAAAGTTTTTATTTATCGATGTAGTATTTTTATACATCGATATTGTTATCCCGTGTTTTTATATATCGGTCAAATTATCCCATGTTTTTATATATATCATTGCGATTATCCGTATTTTTTATATATCGATCACGGTATCTATCGTGTTTTTTATGTATCGGTCTTGATTATCTCATAGTTTAAATTGATTGTTTGAGTTGATTAGTAGATTATAGTAGATAGTAAAAGATAGATAGTAGATGATCAATAAGAAATAATTATCCCATGTTTTTTATATATCAGTGGCAATTATTTGTCTTTTTTTAGGTATTAATCAGTTTAAATAGTCATTAAGCCTTAAAGTTTTTTCAGATAGTAGGTTTATAGTAATCTTCAAAAATTATAATTATCAATGACAAATATTAATCCCGTGTTTTTTTATATATCACTGCAGTTATCCCGTGTTCTTTTATATATCCGTGCAGTTGTCTCGTAGTTTCAATTGATTATTTTAGTTGATTAGTAGATTATAGTATATGGTAAAAGTTAGATAGTAAATTATCAATAAGAAATATTTCTTTAATATTAATTAGTAGTTTAAATAGAAAAATAGACATTAAGCATTCTTGTTTTCTTAGATAGTAGGTTTATAATAGTGTTATATATCAGTGCAGTTATCTCGTAGTTTCAATTGATTATTTTAGTTGAATAGTATAGTATAGTAGATAGTAAAAGAGAGATAGTAGATTATCAATAAGAAATATTTATGTTAAATATTAATGAGTAGTTTAAATAGTCATTAAATCTTCTTGTTTTTTATATAGTAGGTTTATAGTGGTCTTCAAACATTTTAATTATCAATGACAAATATTAATCCTGTGCTTTTTTTTATATATCAGTGCAGTTATCCCGGGTTTTTTATTTATCATTGCAGTTCTCTCATATTTTCAATTAATTATTTTAGTTGATTAGTAGATTATCAATAAGAGGTGATAGAAGATTATCAATAAGAGTGTAAACAGATTTCGGAGAGAAAAGATAAGATAATTTTGGTAGAGTAATTTAAGTAGAGTAGTGTTTGTATAAATTTAGAAATTTAGTTAAAAAACAAAAGTGAAGTGAAGAGAAAGAGAAGAATTGTTTATGGAAAAATAAAAGTAAAGTAAAAAGAAAAAATGAAATAAAGAGAGTGTAGGAGAAAAGTGAAAAGAATGAAAGAGAGTGTAAAAAGGAAGAGAAAAAAGGAAGAAATAGAGTGTAAGAGAAAAGTAAAAAGGAGGAAAGAGAGTGTAAGAGAAAAACGAAGAAAGAGAGTGTAAAAAGAAAAAGAAAGAGGGAGTAATACCATTTTTTGTCTTTTAGTGACTAATTTACATATTTGTCCTCAAATATTTGAGGTGTCACTTTTGTCAAATGGCTAAATAGGTATTTTTATACGTGGTTAAGTCGTATAAATCTATATTAGATTAGATTGAAAACGTGAAAGTACTTAAATATCCTCCCATTGTTTAGTTAAAAAACAGATAAAATTGAAATTTTGGTAGTGGATGAATGGTATAGATAGATAGTAGATGCCTCCTTCATTTTTCCTCTTTACTATTTTAAATTTTTTTGAATTTTGACAAAATTTTAATATCCATTTTTTTACGGGGGAAATGTTTGAACTAATTAAATTTGTCAACTGTAAAATTATATTGATTTTCACGGGATAATGTTCAGAATAATTAAATTTTGTCTGAGTTCATACATTTACTATCTATACAAATCAGCACTACCAAAATACCAATCTTACCCTTTATCCAACTAAGCAATTAGAGGATATTTAGGTAATTTCATTTTTTCTGTTTTTCAAACTTTTTCACTCTCTCGCACACTTTTTCAAACTTTTTCACTCTCTTCTCCTTTCTGATATATCTACTTAAATTTCATCTATATGTCTTCATTTTTCCTTTTTACTATTTTAAAAATTTTCGAAAATTTGACAAATTTTTAATATTCTATTTTTTTATACTGGTAATGTTCGTACTAGTTAAGTTTGTCAAGATTTTCAGGAGTAATGTTTGGACTAATAAGATTTGTCGAGTTCATATATAAAAATAAAACAGTAGCACCTGTGCGTAGGCATGTGCATACTGCTAGTAGAGATTGCATTTGAGGCACTTGTTCTATTTTGAGGAAACTCTTAGAATGGTGAATCAGGAGAATAACTCGGATAGAGGATGCGAAAACGCCCAATCCACCTCGCAGAGAACGTCGATCGGATCTTCCGCGAAAACAACCTTGTTTACATGTTTCTACAATCAACGATAAGAAGGATTCTACCACGATACCTAGACGTAAGAAAACTGAGTTTATCAAAGCACACAAATTTCATAGAAGGAAAAGATAGATTGGGGGTTTCACCTTAGAGGGATAACATAAGAGCAACATAAAGTGAGTTGCATAAAATTAAGTACTGAGATGGAATCTAAGACTATACATCCTAATGAGTCTCCCCTTGTGGGACCTACATCAATTCCCTCCAAAATTCCCCCATTCCCTCCCTTTCCCTCCAAACCCCCTTCTCTCCCCCCTCCCCTACCCCCTCTCCCCCCCACCCCCACCCCCACCACTCTCCCCCTACCCCCCCTTTTTTTGTTCTCCAAACTTTCTCTCCCCTTTTTTTTCTTCCTTTTTTCCCCTTCAAATTTTTATTTCCCTTTTCTCCTCTCTCACTCTCTTCTTTCATGTTTTCTATTTTAGTGGTACTTTACGATTAAATAGAAATGTACCTCCATAATCAAATTTTTGGAATCGAACATTAATTTCGTAACAAATTATAAAAAGTGTAACGCTATACAGTTTACCTTTTCGGTACGGTCTGAAAAAATTTAATTGTTTAAATATGCAAAGTTTATTTCTTAGTAACTAATCGAACATTAATTTCGTAACAAATTATATAAAGTTTTAACACTATGCATAATACTTTTTGGGTACTTTAGTGTGTGAAAAATTTAATTGTTTAAATATGCGAAGTTTATTCCTTAATAACGAATTTTATTTAAAAAAAGTTAATTTTGTAACAAAATTTAAAATTAATTTTGTGCCAAAATATGTAAAGTGTGACGCTAAACCATTGCCCCCTCTCTCTATAGAACCTAAAGCATTGGCCCAGTCCATCGGACGGGTTACTGCACTAGTTTCACCTTGAAAGGGAGAGCTAGCAGCGCTTGAGATGCCTTGGCTAGGTTTTCAACCTTCACAAGAAAGGTGGGAACAGATAAATAGGGGTGTGCAAAATTAACTAGTTTACTGTTACTACACTTAATCCATACTGGAACCTTTTTTAAAAGCCCATATTGAATTATGGTTGGGTTATTTTTTTATACCCCCACCCCATCCCCTCCCACCCCCACCATTTTACGTTATACCGAAATTACCCCTGCCATAATTTCACTTTTGACTTGCATTAAATTTTCTCTGACTGGGACCCACTTTATCTGCCATCGTATATACCTCAATGGAAGGTATATACGATTGCATTAAATAATGAACGTTGACCTAAAAAGTGTGCATTGTATATATGTCCTTCAAGACATATATACGATTGCATTATTAAATGCTTCGTTGACTACCCATCGTATATAGGTTATATACGAGTGGGCTATGAAGATCTAATCGTATATACATCTGGGCCATGTATATACGATGTTAAAAAATTACCCATCATATATACAAGGTTGAGGAGGTATATACGATTGGTTTTTTTTTGTTTTTTACTGAGTTGATATCTGCTTTGTTGGAACAGATATTGACCCGCCTACTGCAGATGCCAACTCTCAGTTGGCTCCTATTGATATCGATACTACAACGGCGTTTACCACGGATACAGTATATTTCTTACCAGAATTTTTGTTAATCAAGTTTGGTAAATATTAAGTACTTAATAAATTATATATTTGTAGATATTTTCTACACGCGAGGCTGTGGAGGAGTGGGCCAAAGATGTTGGTAGAAGTATCGGTGTAGTTTTTATTAAAGTGAGATCAGACAAAGCAGGAAAGAGGGGGAGTCGAGATAAGATTGATTTTGGTTGTGAGAAGCAAGACGGGTTTACTAATGATTCAAGGGTTTTCGGTTCTAAAAGGAGAAGCTATCCTTTTAGATTGAAGGCTACTTGCACTGTTCGCCGTGGGGGTTGGACTGTGACGGTTTAGTGTGGTAGACACACACACGAGTTGTTGAAAACTCCTATTGGTACTAATGCCTTTGAGCGCCTGTCTAAGGCGCAAAAGGATCTGGTTAACGAGCATGCGGATCTTGATGTTGGACAGAAAGCCACTATTAATGCTTTGAAGAAGCTAGATCTGGAGAATGTGACTACTCTTCGTCAAGTTTATAGGCAGCGTCACAAACACCGGTCTACAAAGAGAGGTCCTAGAATGACATTCGTGAGGTGTTGAGGCCCGATTGCATCACATAATTATCTATGTTGGAGTAGAAAGATTCCCAGGTCTGATGTCGTCAGTGATATCATGTAGGCCCATCCCACTTCTATAAAGTTACTGAGGTTGTTTCCCAAAGTTCTCATTCTTGACTCAACCTACAAAATCAATAGATATAACTTGCCTCTTCTACAGATTGTTGGAGTCACAAACACCGAGATAAGTTTTCATGTTGCATTTGCGTATATTGGGCAAGAGCTGGCTATTCATTTTTCTTGGGTATTTCAGCAGCTGCGAGGTATATGTGACTTGCATTCTATTCATCCTCAGGTTTTCTTGACAAACAGAGATCTCAGCTGTATGTCTGCTATTCTTGATGTCTTTCCTTCTGCTACAAATTTATTGTGTCATTGGCATGTGACAAAAAATGTCAAAGCGAAGATTAAAGACTTGGTTCACAAGGATAGGCGGGAGGAGGTCATGTCTCTCTGGCTCTGTATTATTGATTCTGTTGATGAGTCGGAGTACTTATCTAATCTGAAGTTTTTTGAGGCTTCTTGCTCTGATAAACATGCTCTTATTAAATATGTGCATGACACATGGTTGACACAGCACAGGGAGCGATTTATCTCAGCATGGACTAACCATATCCCACACTTGGGGAATGTGACGACCAACAGGTTTTTTCGCATTTAATATTTTTCTTTGATACGTGTTTAGTATTTCTATCCGTTGCTTGAATTTTTTTGACACGTGGACATATTTTTTTTCGTCGATTAAATTTCTTTGATACTTGTTTAATATTTCTATCCGTTGTTCAAATTTTTTTGACACGTGGACATATTTTTTTTCGTCGATTAAAATTCTTTGATACTTTTTTAAAATTTTCTATCCGTTGTTCGAATTTTTTTGACACGTGGACATTTTTTTTCGTCGATTAAAATTCTTTGATACTTGTCTAATATTTCTATCCGTTGTTCGAATTTTTTTGACACGTGGACATATTTTTTTTCGTCGTTTTAGAGCGGAATCTTTGCATTGGAGTTTGAAGAGACAATTGAAGACTTCAAAGCCCATCATATATACCCTTGGTGGGACATATATACGATGTGCAATCTTTAGGCATCGTATATATGTTCGTTGTGCGTATATACGATTGACTTAAAACGCATCAATCGTATATACGCACAATAGACATATATACGATGTTAAAAAATTACACATCGTATATATGTCCCAAAAGAGATATATAGGATTCATGTAAATTTGTAAAAAAATAGGTTTTTTGAAGGGCATTTTGGGAATACACTAATGTGTGGGGTTATAAGGGAACTTTGTGGGGTACAAAAAAAAACCCATTATGGTTTACTACTCCAAATGTATTTGACAAAAGATGGTAATACCGGGATCCCATTTTACTTAAACCGGTATACCATTTATCCATTTCTACTGGTTTACACGCTAATTCTTACTTCCTCTCCTTCTTCGACCATAGCATAGAAACTGCGCTTAAGTTTATTTCAAAATTTGTTTATTATCTTTGGTATGCTTCAAAATCTGTTTATTTCAAAATCTGACTATTTTAGTAATATGCTTCTGGTACGCTTCTATTTATTTCAAAATCTGTTTGTTATCTTTGTACTAAAACATGGGCTTAAGTTTTAGGGGTCTTTTTATATGTTTGAAAATCTTGGATTATTCACGGTGCAGTTGGATATTATTTTAGTGATATTGCTTAAGTTTGTATGATCAAAATAAAATTAACTTCAAATTCAGTAATTCCTGTATGACAGTAACGTGCATCAGAAAATGGAAAACAATTTTTGGAGATGAAATAACCTGTTTTCAAGAAATGGTAAACTATTTTTGGTGGTCAAATAACCTGTTTTGATAAATGGTAAACCACTTTTGGCAATAAAAACCAATTTTCAAAAATGGTAAACCATTTTTTGGTAACAAAAACCGATTTTTAAAACTGGTAAACCGTTTCCTGGAAGGAAAACCAGTTTCAGAAATGGTAAACCGGTTTCCAGCACCGAACCGGTTCAAAACCAGTTTCAAACCGGTTTTTTGAAAAATGGTAAACAATTACTGGATTTGAAAGAGGTATGGTGTGGTATGGTATGCATTTTGTACCATGCACACCCCTACAAATAAACAAAGGGACCAAGAAAGGGAATTTTTTTACCAGTTTGCAGTTTGTTTTGCCTCGGTGGTGTCGTAGTGAATAGAGGTCTATTGTGTTAGTCACGTTGAAAATAACAGTGGCAATGTAAGTGTGGCAAACAATCTCTTTTTTGGTAGTGACTACACAACCTCATATGGAGATTTAACTTTTGTTAGTTAGTTATGGGTTAACATAAAAACTTGTTTATTTGCATAAGTTATTTTTCATATGCTTAAAATAAGCTATATCCAAACGGCCCCCTAAAGTCTCGTGGCACAGGCGCCCCAAAAATGTCATCAAAAGTCTTAGGGTGGAGGCCCTCAGGGGGCTCTTCTAGGAAATTTGTTTAATGGTGTCCACTTGATAACTGTAGTTTGCTGGCCAATCTGCGCAACTGTTTCATTCCCTACAAGTATGCCTTATATCTACATCCCAATAATGAGTGGAAAGTCTCCGTATACACTTGACAATTGTGGAAGTGTATTTTGCATTTCTATTTTTCCTGAGCAGCATGTTTACCAGAGTATTAAAATCACTACGCCAAAAATGGGCTTTGAAAGCACTTTTTTTGAGCCTATGACAGCGCATAAATGCGTTGTCTATTCCAATGTTGTTATAAGTTATGACAACGCTTCCAAACACTTAAGAAGCGCTTTTATAAGTCCCCTTTATTTTGCAAAAGACACCAACCTCTCCTAGATTACACACACCTCCCCTCTATTAACTAAAAATACAGGATGCATAGGGGAAGTGTTTGTGGTTTTAAAGAAAACTTAAGGCAGGTGAGTGCAACTTTTTCAGTAAATAAGAGGTCGGTGTTCATCTAAAAATTAGAGGGGGTGTCTGTGTCATTTAATCATACCTCAAGGGAGGTGACTGTAATTTCCCCAAATAAATATTAGCATTTTCGAAGATATAGGATTCGAACTTGTTACCAAAGAGAGTAGTCAAACTGAAATACCACTGAACCACACAATTATTTGAGAATATTATGCCAACAAATGATTTATGTTACGTAAACACATGTCTTCTTCTTCTTCATGAGATCTGCAACTGGAACTTCAATTAGTTTTTTCGTTTCCAGATTAATATGTTTTTTTTGTTATAGTCTCTGAATCATAATCATAATTAAATACAAGCAAGAGATTGTGCACTTATGCATCCACCTCAAATCAATCAAATAATTCCACAGGTCCTTATATAAAAAATGCTGGAGTCGGGATCGAATCCACTACGCCTCAGACAAGCTACTCACTTTAACCATCTGAGCTGCGAACATGTGCTGTAATGTTTGCGACATCTGTTATACTTAGACCTTTTTTATTTTTTATTTCAAACAAAAACCCTTTTAACTATTAATATATTAATATATTCATTTATTATATAACATAAATGACTTACAATATTAAGACTTATTTAAATATTCAATTAATTAATATTAAAAATTATGACTTACAATATTAAATATTTTTCTAATTGTCATATTTTAATATTCTAGTTGTCAATTAATTCGATCTTTAATATTCAGAGGGAGTACATCGTTATTAACTAATAAAGTTTGACTATTGCTTTTGATACATGATACATGATACATGTTAACTACCTTAATAATTTGATTAGACATTTATTTATTTGCAAATTTAATTTCATTCGTAGGCGTAGCTTTAGAATAACAGACTATTTAAATATTCATTCATTTGTTTATTTTGACAAACTTCAGGGAGTCCATTCAAACCATCATGCATTCATCAGGGCTACTGAACAATCCAGAAATTCCGGAATCAACCGCTCTCATTCCACAGTTGTTAACTGTTCCTAAATTTAAAGACTTACATAACTTCGGTTACTTTTTGGTATAAGCTAACATCTGAAATATCTTTGCTTTACACCAGTATGGTCCAAGCTACAAATTCACTAAACACAGTGATTAGCCAGCTCCAAGATAACAGGTCCATATCTAATGACTAAGAGTTTTTAAGTGAGCCTGAAGAGAGTACAATATGCCAGCTTATGGAACATGACGAGGTTTACTGATTATATTTTTCTAAGACCAAATTTTTAAGTGAGCCTTAAGAGAGTACAATATGGTAATGAATATGGTCGTTGGAGTTATCCGACAAAGAAACATCGAATAATACCTTTTTATTTTCTCACACATTCACAGTTGGAGCAGTCCAGTTGGCTGTCAAGAGAGAGAGAGTGTGTGTCAATTTTACCGGCGATGCAACGAAGAGCGAATGACGACGATTTGGTCAATCAATTGTCATTTGAAATAACTTAAACGCGTCTATGTTCTCATTTACGTATTGTGTCTATTCCATAACATTCTCTTAAATTTGTATTAATTTTTACGAGGTAATGTTCAAACTAATTTTTGGTATAAACTGGGTATCTATTTGATCATGTTCGAAAAAGAAATTTGCTTGACAAAAATTGAGTTAACTGCATTTTCATTTGAAATGAATCACTCAATTAATAGATTTTGGTAATTAAGTATATTGTTTCTCTACAATAATTGGAATGGATGGTAATTAATGTGTAATAAGTCACAATTTTCAAAACTCGATAGACTTTTTTTTACACAAAATTCCATTGACTTCTATATTAGACGAAAAGTTCATAATTATATAATATAAATATAATAGTAAAAATATAGCAATAATGAGATACAAATTGGATAACAATGTCTATTTTAATAGTTATTTGAAAATTTACACTTTTGCATATTTAAATGCCACAAGATAGTATATACATGCATCTGAGTTAGTAAAATTACGAACACATACATAAAAAATTAGTGTTAGTTAAGTTGTTCAGGATAATGAGAGTCACTTCTGAGGCGACAATTCATACTTGTGTGGGGATCTTGATGAGAGGATTGCCCACAAAGGCCTGAAGTGAGGAATTTTTCTACGTGGAGACGGGGACGAGAGAGATAATTCCCCCACTATCAACTTGGAGATGGGGATGGGGATGAGAATGGGGACCATTCCGCTGTCCGAGTACATTATATGTGTTAAAAATATTAATAAAAAGTAAAAACGTGCTAACTGTTATCTTTTATTCTTAATTTTATTTTTTTACTATCAATACATAAAAGGACTAAATTTTATATTAAAATATTAACCTATGATTTTTTAGTTTAGCAATTGTATTTTTCCAAATTTATTAGATTTTAATTTACATCCATAGTAAATTCTGATGATTTACTGAGGTCCCCACTTGGACTATGGGGACGGGGACAGGGAGAAAAACTCTATGTGGAGAGATCAGGGAAGTACTACACCGACCCCACCCACATCATTGTCGTCCTAATCACCTTCAAAAAGTTTACGCATGTCTGTTCTCATGTTATATGTCTAGCTCGATAAAAGTACAGGTTGAACATTGCATTAGCGGCAAAAATTCGGCCAGCATCACCATATGTGGTTCCTTATCAGATTCAATTTCACCACACCATCGAAATGCTTCGAACCATGATTTGACTCCGACTATTTAGTTGGTAATATGATATTTGTATTGCATATCTGTAATCTTTATGTTCATTTCGATATTTAATTGTTCATATTATCTCTAAATTATGTTGTGTCTTGGCAGATATCGTTGGCATACTGAATGGAGTTGGTGCTCCGTGTGATTATTAGAAAAATAACACCAAATCTACGTTGCTATCGATCGACTTATATATCAGGGGGGTGTGAATGCAATGCATATACGTTTTATACAAATTTAACAGTTGTATTTAATTAAATTTCCACCATAATCAAATATGACTCATCTTTTACTAATCTTAAACATTGATTTATACATATACATAATATTTTAACAAAATAATAATTTCAAATTAAGTTAAATAAAGAGGATGTATACCCGTGCTGGCACTGGTGATACATACTAGTGTATTAAAATGGCAAACATGTATTTTATTGAAAGGTACTAAATAAATATTGTAACACCCCATTTCTACCTGGTACTTTATAGTAAAAATCAGAGTATAAAAATCATTTTTCGTTTGAAAATCATCCAATGGAATGTTACACAACTACTCCATCAAACTCAACAACAAATAACTTAAACGTCTCTTTACTCAAAAATACGTAACACCATCTCAAAGATAGAACTCACAAACTTTAGCAAATAAAACCACGCACTATGAAAATAAGTGCCACGCAGCGGAATAAAACACTATCTCAACAGAAATAAATCAGTAGTCTCAAAACAATACATATGAGGCTCAACAAGGAGCAAAACAGAACAAACTACAGTTCATAACCCATCCCTTAGGTGCTACGTATCAGAGCAGACCGACTCAGGGAATAGTGAAGGTAGTAAGCCCTCACTCATGACTACCTGTGGTAAACAACAACAGAAAGGGTGAGTCTCGAACTATATAATAAAAGTGATAATAGGCAATATATACAATCACAGTTCACAGCACAATCAAGCATACTTATCATCACTCAATAATGTTCATGTGTTCATGTGAATGTATGCAATGTAGTTATGCATGTGGTACCATTTGCCCTCCTAATCTCTCATTATTTGCCTCCTCCGAGCCTCATTATTTGCCTCCTAGCCTCTCATTATTTGCCCTCCGGCAGTCTCATTATCAAATGGAGTCCTCATGACTCTGGCCCTCCGGCCTGCCCTCAGGCTTCACAATTAGTTTATAAACTCCGCGACCGCAGCCGAATGTATGCATGAGACTCCATGAATACAACACAAGCACATTCTCAAAACATCTCAATTCACGCACTAACTCTTACCTCATTATTAATCTCATTTATGGCCCCCATGGCTTCGGCCCTCCTACCATGCCCCCATGGCATCCTCGGTCCACCTCGCCACTCGCTCAACATAATTAAGTCCCAAGGACTATTCACAATAAGAGGACTAAACCTCACTCAGGGACCTACCACCCTTTAGGATCAAACTAGCACTTAGGGACCAAAACAACACCTTTTGGACCAAACTGTCACCTAGGGACCAAAACAACACCTAGGGACCAAAACCACACCCTTAGGACCAAACTGAAGTCACCTAGGGACCAAAACCACACCCTTAGGACCAAACTGTCACCTAGGGACCAAACTGTCACATTAGGGACCAAGACTTGCACATCAATGACCAACACATCACCTAAGGACTAAAATAGCGCTTAGGGACCAAAACTGCATTTCCAGACCAAAACATCACTTAGAGGACCAAACCAAAGACTCAAGGACCACAACAAAGACACTTAAAGGACCAAAACAACTCCATCAGACTACAATGACCTCTAAGGACTAAAACAACTCCATCAGACTACAACAATACATATGGACTAAAACAACTCCATCAGACTACAACAAAGACCTAAGACTTTCAAAAGAGGAATCGATTCATAGCTACTTGTTTTCAAAAGAGGAATCGATTCATAGCCCTCATTTTTAAAGAGGAAAATCGATTCAATGCTTCATTTCTAAAGAGAGGAATCGATTCCTTGCTTCTATTTTGAAGAGGGAAATCGATTCTTGCCTTCATTTCTAAAGGAATGAATCGATTCCTTGCTTTCATTACTAAAGGGGGAAATCGATTCTTGCCTTCATTTCTAAAGGAATGAATCGATTTCTAGCTTTGTTTTTAAAGAAGAAAATCGATTTCTGGCTTCTAGTTAGAGCCCAGAATCGATTTCCAAGTTTCATTTTTGGAGGAAAACCATCGATTCTTTAAACTCACTATTACCTACATCGTCCAGGGACAACCAAATCAACAAATTTTTCCCAAACCCAATCATCAACAACAATCCAAAAACACATTGTGATCATACTAACACTCTCAATTTCATGTCTTAATCATCAATCATGGATCAAAAACGCAAATCAACACAATCCAAACCCTAACACTAGCATGTAATCGATTTTCACCCAATTCACAATTTTAATTCAACAACAATTCAATCAACAATCAAATATCATCAAATTAAGACCCTATGACCTACATACAACCTATTATATCCTCTATTATAGAGTGAGACTCCCTTACCTTAAATTAATCAGAGAAACGTCCCTTCTCACCGAGTCACGTACAAAAACCACAAAGAATGACTCCTTCTTTTCCTTCTTCTCAAGGTGCGATCCACTCTCCCTTCTTCTCTCCCTCTTAGTGCCGTTTTTCTCTTCTCTCTTTTCCTTTCTCTCTTCTTACGTTTCTTTCTTTCTTTCACAAATGATGCGAACTGCATCACTCCCTAATGCCTAGGAGCCTAAGTCATAGTGCTTGGGCTCTTGGGCCATTCCATACCACTCCGGAATTACCGATTACTACTCCCTTCAATTAAAATAAAACAACACTTTAATAATTTAACATAACTAAATAATGCAACCCTTTAAATAATTTAATCAAATAATTAATTAAATCATTTAGGGTGTTACAAATATGGTCAACATTTTTATAGGGACTAAACTTTGAAGATTTGTAGTTATACAGAGACTAAAAGTAAATTTAACTCTTAAAGTTATTGTATTTAAAACCTATGTTTTGGTAAACAAAGAAACCTTATGTTAAAATAAATTTTGGCTTAGAGACCTATGATGATGCTTTTTTCCTATAAAGCGCTATTAAAGAGGCGCCAGAAAATAATGGACCTATGAAAACACTTTTTATAAGAAAGCGCTATTATTATAGGAATCCTTCTAGAAAAGCCTCACACATACAGACCTATGAGAGCGTTGTTCTTAAAAAGGGTTTTTAAAGATGACGCCTATGACATCGCTTCTAACCTAAGCGCTGTAAAAATCTCATGTATCATTTAACAACACTATCTTTTAATAAGCGCTGTTAAAGATGCGATGTTATTCCCCTTTTGGCATAGTGAATCACTCTCTCAATCACCGAATTTGCAATGTCAATTTGTCGTGTCATCTCTATTCCAATCCACATCCTCCACATTTCTACTTGAAGAGCACATTCTAGCATATCCTCAAATAGGAGTATTCAAAACCGAACCAAACCAATAGAAAACCGAAAACCGCAAAAACAACTTTCTATCGGTTTTGTTCGGTTTTTATTATTAGTGAACCGCGTGGTTCGGTTCACAGTTTTGATTACAGAAACCAAAGCAATATATGTAGAAAATAAGGAAAGCGGTTTATTTAAGGGGTCATTTGGATTAGCTTATTTTTGAGCTTATGAAAATCAACTTATGAAGATAAGTAAGTTTTTATGTTAAATCATAAGTTCTCACTAACCAAAATTGTATCTCCTAAGTTGTTTTTCCGTAAAATACTTTGAAAAGCTTACGAATAATACATAAAAATGTATTTATTTGTATAAGTTGTTTTTCAAAAGTTCAAAATACGTTTTATCCAAACGAGCCTAAATTGTGTTTTGTCTGGTCAAAAACCGAAACAAACTAAACCGCATCTATTTTTACTTCGCGGTTTGGTTCACTTTTGTTTGTTCAAAACCGAACCAACACGCAATGCGAACACCTCTAATCCAAGACATTGACATTTTAAAACTTAAAAAAATTAAAAAAATGATAAATCTAAAAACGCCCTTTCTTATGCGAGAAAATTTCAGAAAATAATTAAGGCTTAAATATAGATTACCCCCTCTGCAAATATCAACTTTATCCATATACCCCCCTGTAAAAATAAAAGTTTTAAAATAAATCTTGCAAAATGTGAAGTTATCCAGTTACCCCCTTACGCTTAGTTTACATTGACGCCAAGTAATTGATGGTGATGTGGATGCCCAATTGGATCAATTACGTGGCTAATTAGGGCTTAAATCATCATCATCATCAGTTCAATCTACTTTTCTTCCCTCCATAACCCTAATCGAAGCTTCTCTCTTCTTCCCTCCATAACCCTAATCTTATCCTATCTCAATCGAAGCTTCTCTATAACCCTAATCGTATTCTTCTCTCTTCTTCTCAGTTCTTCCGTTGTTTGTTTGATCTTTCCAATGTCCACAAGCAACACCTCTTCTAATGCTTTATCAAGACATGGGCAACTTCCACTTTATGCATGTGAGCAGCCAATGCGTTTATGGATTGAAAATACCTCTGAAAATCCTGGAAGAAGATTCTGGGAAGGGATTAATTCTGGGGTAAGTAATGTAGGTTTAAATTCGTGTGTTCCCCCTTTATTTTTGGGTTATTGGCATACCATATCTTCGTTGATTTTTGTCTCTCTCTCTCTCTGTAGAAACGAAATAGCTGCAAGTTATTCATTTGGATGATGAACTAGATGTTCTACAAGTCAGAATGGTGATCGCTTTGAACCGTAGTTGAAGCTAACCCTAAAAGTTTTGGAGTCACCAACAAACAGATTTGGTGAATGTAAATATGGTGAAATTTTGATAAATTGGGAGTCGCGAAAGTTAACAAGTTGAAGATTGGTGAAGAAACCCATTGTATCTCGAGTGAGTGAAGTGTGAGAGACGAAAATGATGATGTGAAAGTGAGTGAGAGAAGTTGAAATCTTTGAAGTGAGTGAGTTAGGTAACACGTGTATAAGCACCATTTACGTGTCATGCCAATGTGGAGTCCAAGTGTCACCACTCAAAGATATAGAGTTAACTCATTAACTAAAACTAACAAAGAGGAGTAATTGTAACTAATTAATATTTGCGAGGTTTATTTTAAAACTTTTATTTTTGCAGGGGGTATATGGATAAAGTTGATATTTGCAGGGGTAATTTATATTTAACCCAACAATTAATAACGATGATTTGATTGATGCATTTCAGAAGCCAAATTCCAAAGCCTCAACAACTCGATTCGATTCTTTCAAAAAGGGATCAAACGGAAACGCAACGCTGCGCAATTCTCTGAATTTGCAACCATGGTGGGAGGTGGCAATTCCAATTCCGATATTTCCTTCGCTGGAACTTTCGCCAGTAGTGCTTTCTCCGCATGTTTCGCTGAGGTATTCTTCCACTTCTTCTCAATTCTCATTCTTCCTCCCCTTTTATTAGATCATTTTTTTGATATGATATAATATAATGATCGTCATTTATCTTGCCTTTGAATGGTTGTGGTGGTAGTAGTAGTAGTAGTAGTAGATCTCACTTGTACTACTTTGGTGGAATTCTCAGTTCTTGCTTCTTGTTACTTATGTTTGGTTTCACTTTTGAGAGTCCAAAGTGATGCTAGAGATTTTGACTTTTTTGGAGTGTTTTCGATCAGAATTGCTCCAACATGATTTTTACACTCAAATTGAACTCACTTTTACTTGATTGTATCTAAACAAGAATTTTTTTCTTATTTAATTAAACAAGAATTACTTTCTTTCGGTATAACGCAACTGCAGACCTCGAGCCGGGTAGGACCACAATGAGTGGCAAAACTCTCCCTCAAGAGATTTAACACTGCTGCATACCCAAGACCGTTGAACTTGACCAACCAAACACACTAACAACCATGCATGGTAGTATTACTAATTTACTGTTAGTTTAGCACAAAATTGATGATCAATTGAATGTTGAAATGCATGGTGTTCGATTGATTATAAATGGCTGGCTTCAATTTGTGCCTACCATTCTTTAGTCTATGTTAGATAAATAAATATGATGGATCTGTCTGTTATTCTTCTGGGGTGTGAAGTCTGTATCTTTAGCTTTGTGTATCTGTTATTGTTTTTGTAGTGTTTTTGAGTAAAGGCTTGTGAAATAAGCTCTCTTAATTCATAGAATTTAGACCCTGAACAAGGCACGAGCTCCATTTTTCTTTACCTTTAGTTTATCTATTTCTTTTACTTGTCTTCATTAGTCAATGGTGATCAGTCACAATATTGACTGCTCTGGTGACTGGTGTGATGAAAGGCGCGTGCTTTTTCACTCCGGGCTGTTTGTTTTTTTCAAGGATTACTGTGGATGAGGAGTTTCCTTTTTCCTCGTTGATTTGTACGTTATGGAACTGAATTGCTGGGAAAAAAATGCTTGAATTGGAAATCGTAATGATCTGTGTGGATGGGAAAACTCTTGGATGGTTTTTGTGAATGGAACGAAGGGAACAAGTGGGAAGCAACAGGAAATGGATATGAATGATTGGGACAAAGATATTATTCTCCTTGTTTGGATGATTATCAAGGGAATGGAATGGGAGTCCATTACCCTTGAGTTTCCTCCATTCTACCCCTTGAATTTCCTTCCGTTCCAATCTAATTTTGAAACTTCCAAACAACGAACTTGCTCCTTTTTTCTTCATTCCCTTTCTGTTTCCTTCATTTCCATCATCCAAATGCAGTATTAAGATCTAGCTGTCATGTTACACAATTGAACTTTGTTGGCTGTAAAGAGTTGCATACTTGAAAAAATAAAGATTCTTCCATATTATCTCCTATGTGAAACGGATTTTACATTATTGAAGGTTTATATAGCAACACTATTCCTTAAATATGTGGATTTTGTTTCTGAGTTGCTATCAATGAGATTGATTTTGCTAGTCGTATGTTTATTATTATTTACTCATTGTGTTTCCCATTTAGTTCTCATACTGCTTTTATAAGCAATCAATGGTAGCTATATTTGAAGTTTTTGCTCATAAGTTCTTGTAATTGAAATAGATATGTACCATACCTTTGGACACTGCCAAAGTGAGGCTTCAGCTCCAAAAACAAGCTGTAGCTGGCGATGTAGTTTCCATACCTAAATATAAGGGTATGCTGGGAACAGTTTCAACCATTGCTAGGGAAGAAGGTCTTGCAGCTCTCTGGAAGGGCATTGTGCCAGGGCTACATCGTCAATGTTTGTATGGAGGTTTAAGAATTGGGTTATACTGAACCTGTAAGATTTGGATCTTTTTGCAGAAACTTTTTTTGTTCACTCATTTTAGTTCTTCTGTATTGTTTGGTTATTTATCTGATGCTGTAAATAACATGGCATTTAAACAGGTTAAGACTTTCTATACGGGAGAGAACCATGTTGGCGATGTTCCATTGTCAAAGAAAATTCTAGCTGCATTTACAACTGGTAAATCTCAGTGCCGGAAGTTGTAGGAATAATTTGTCTTTGTGCTCTGATATGAATTGGTTTTCAAATGTTTGGATAAAGTACTTTTTCCTAACTTGGGTTTTCTCTCCCTAGATATTCATTGCATAAAACTCTTCAATTTGTTTTGTCGACAGGTGCTGTGGCAATTACAGTGGCAAATCCAACTGATCTTGTCAAAGTCAGACTTCAAGCAGAAGGAAAATTACCTCCCGGTGTTCGAGGCGCTACTCGGATCTTTAAACGCTTATTCAACAATTGTGAGACAGGTCTGTCCATTTAACCCAATATAATCCATGGAAGAGAAATATCTATTTGGTTTATCTTAGTTTGTAATTGTTTCTGTTTAAAAATTGCATCCAACACACAGGAAGGAGTTGGAGCACTTTGGACTGGCCTTGGCCCCAATATAGCAAGAAATGGCATCATAAACGCTGCTGAACTAGCCAGCTACGATCAAGTGAAACAGGTAATTCAAAAGTTACTGGAGCAAACCTTTCTTTTTCTTCCTCTATGCTTTTAAATTACTAACTAATTTCTTGGTGCAGAGTATTTTGAAACTTCCAGGATTCACTGACAACGTTGTAACTCATCTCCTTGCGGGTCTCGGGGCAGGATTTTTCGCTGTCTGCATTGGCTCCCCAGTTGATGTGGTAAATTTTCAGTATTTACGTAATTTGGATTTTTTTATATATTATTACCTCGCTATTTATTTGTTTTACAGTTTGATATGAATTTTTCTCTTTTTTGTTGCCTTTTTCAACCATGATAAGCTAAGATTTCCAGAATGATTAAAAATTGTAGTATCAGTAACCTTTAATAACTTATTAAGAATTTATCATAGACAGCTGATCCTGTGAGCATTATTTTTTTTCATTTTTCATTTGGTTGCAAGAGATGAATTGAGCTTCTTGCTTGTGCAGTCTTACCATTCCGCTAATTCCATTGTTCTATATTCCTTCTGTTGAATATGCAGGTCAAGTCAAGAATGATGGGAGATTCCAGTTACAAAAACACCCTTGATTGTTTTGTCAAAACCTTAAAGAATGATGTATGTTGCCTTCCACTGTTACTATTTTTCTCTCTTTGAGAATATTTATCATCATTTTGCTTTAGCTACAATCATTAACTTATCTGATCCCTTTAACTGATTGGCTGTGTAATCTGATGTTTCTCAGGGACTGTTGGCCTTTTATAAAGGGTTCCTCCCAAATTTTGGACGGCTAGGATCTTGGAACGTGATTATGTTTCTAACTCTAGAACAGGTAAATTTTTGGTTTTTTTACGTTGTGGCAATCCTCTGTCATGGAGTCCAAATTTAATTCCTAGCCTACATGTTTTTATAGAGATGAGAAAACCTCATTTGCAAAAGCAGTATTTCTATAATTAATGTCAACATGCTGAGGTATTAATACTGGTAACGGAGAAAGCTTGTTGACAAGCATTTTGGCGACATCTGAGAGGAAACTCTTCCAAGAATCCACCTGAAAACAATTTCAAGCATGGCCATTTAGCATGTTGGTACTCAACTCACCAATGAGTACTATCCAACTCTAATAAGCATTACTTAGTCAATGCGGGTCTTTCGACACACCAATTCACCCTCATGTCTAGACATTTGAAGCATGCAATAACTAATGCAGGTAGAATAATAGTGATCTCAACATGAACATCTTGAGCATGGATAAAGAAAAGAAAGTTCGAATAATAGATATCTTTGTCCAATAAAAGACCTAGTGTTTGGGCCTAGAGTCGAACTCAACCCCACAAAACTAGCTTGTATGTAATACTAAGGCTATATCTTTAGTGTATGTCTGTCTTAGGCCAAACTCAGCCCCAAAAGCTAGCTCATAGGTGAGCCACTTGTAACCACCATGCAGACCGTATCACTTTTCAATACGGGACTTCCAACACCCCCCCCCCCCCCCCCGGTCCAGGATTAAACATTTAGAGTTTGACAAGGTGATTGGATAACTTGTGGTCCAACAAATCTACGATAAACTTTGTTAACATCTTAGAATTTGATCTTAGAGTTTGGACTTAGGACCTAACTTCATCTCAAAAAACCAACTTGTAAGGCGAAGATTGTCCAAAACTTATAAGCATTAAGGTCATATCTAGTCGATGTGTCATGTCGGTTTCTCAACACATCTCAAACACAGGTCTGGATATTTGAAGCATTGACTAAATGCGGGTGAAATCATAGGAATCTCAGCAAAGAAACAAAAAATAATATTTTCATTGTTTACTATAAAAATATTTGAAACCCGAAATCGAAAAAATGTGAAATTAATTGCAGTTTTGTAATTAAAAGTGAAGACCGATAGTAGGAAACAGAACATGTTTTTTGAAACCAATAACTTTCAGCTGTTGATTGTGTTTGTTGCTCACTTGTATCTTTTTTCTTCTCATGACAGACTAAAAAGTTCGTCAAAGGTTTAGAATCATCCTAATCTCATTCAATCACATGGAGTGTTTGTTTCCTATGGGGATCGGTGGCAACTGCAATTGCATTCGAAGTTGTGGAAAATAAAGGCCCTATCTCTTCATTCTACTAACTGGGATGTAGTTACTTTTTCGAGGAAAGTATAATAAATAAGAATTAGAATATTTCGTATATACTAGCTTATTTAGATTGCGATTTATTTGGTAGGAATGCATGTTCCTCTTCAAATTTTATTATGATTATGCTTGGAGATGAGAATCTTTTCAAATTTGGTTGGGTTCAAGCCTCAAAGCAAATGTATCCCTTATAAATTTGAACTAAGCGTATTGATCAGGTACAATTTTGTCTTGTAACAACAATGGATTATATTATCAGTCCCTGATAGCGCACCAAGTAGGGGCAAGCCTGTAATTTGGCATGTCTAAGAAAGGAGAAAGAAGAAGAAAATAAATTAGTAATTATTTAGTAAATATTATTGTGTGTGTTATTTGAATTTGAATAGTTAGTTATGGTTTGGGTGTGAGTTTGAATATAAGTTTGTATCTGAATTCTAGTTAGTTATGTTGGAAAGTATTATGGAAGTTCTTGGCGGAAGTTATACTTCTGAGAGGGGAGCAAGTGCTCTACAACCCTTGTAATTCCTACTCTATCTCATATTGAATTTGTAGTTTCTCTTCTCAATTATCTGTTTATATTATTCTATTCTTACTGTTATTGCGAAAGAATTCTGGTTTCCATCAATTTGGTCCGACCTGCCGGATGCCACCGAAGAAGATGGAGACAAAGGTATCGGCCCTTGAAGAAAAAATCGCTACTCTGGAGGTTTCTTTGAAGGAGATGCAAAATCAAACTAAGGAGAATCAAGAGAAGATAATTTCTCTTCTTAGTTTGAGTAAGGAGAAGAATGTGGAAGAATCATCACATAACCATGAGTCAGTTGGCACAAAAAAGAACCATTCTGACTTACATGGTGAAGCCTTGGATGAATTTCGTCTATCAGTGAAGAAGGTTGAATTACCGATGTTTAAGGAGATGATCCTTTATTGGTTGGATTGCTAGTAAGCGAGAGGTTTACTTCAATGTGCAAAATACTAGTCCAGAAATTAAAGTGAATTTGGCCCAATTGTGTATGGATGGTCCTACAATTCATTTTTTTAAAGGACTGTTGGAGGAGAATGAAGTGCTTACTTGGGAGAAGTTGAAGGACGCACTGCTTGAGCGTTATGGAGGAATCAGCGATGGCAATATATTTGAACAGTTATCGTCTCTACAACAGAATGGTTCGGTTGAAGAGTATATTGAGGAATTTGAGAGATTGATTTCGCAAATCCCTAAATTACCTAGTGACCAGTATGTTGGTTACTTTGTACACGGTTTGAAGGAAGGAATAAGGAGAAGAGTGAGAAGCATGATAGCGTTGGGTGCTGTTAACCGACCCAGACTCATGAATGTTGCACGTGCCATAGAACGTGAAAACGAAGAACGGAAAATAACGTGGAATGCGCGCAGGTCAAGCGGGTCACGTGGTGGGTCAGGCGGATCCGTTTTCATGAACAACCGGTACAGTGGTGGTTCTCGCGCTATTCAGCGAGATTGGGTGCATCTCCCTTCCAATTCTGATGGTCGCGAGCGCAGTGGGGGAGGAAGACCAGTTTTTTCTTCTCGGGTCGGGTCTGCTGTGGAAAAAGCGCAAGTTTCAAGTGCTGGCAGTTGGCCTGATAAATCTGTGAAGCATCTATCTTCACAAGAATTGGCTGACAGACGTCAAAAAGGCCTCTGTTTCAAATGCGGAGGTCCTTTCCATCCCCGACATCAATGTCCGGACAAAGCATTGCGTGTTATGGTGACCGAGGGCGACTCTGAAGAGGAAGACGAAGTCAGAGTAATGAATGATGAAGAAGTGGAAACGGGACCGGAAGAATTACAACTCAATACATTGACTTTTGAGAATGTTCTGACTTTTGATAGGCAAACTGATTATTATCAAGACAAGCTTGATTCCATCATATTGCAAGGAAACGTAGGACTTGTGCCCGTAAAGATGTTGGTTGATAGTGGAGCCAACAAGAACTTCATGCCACGGCGTTTAGCTATGATGTTGGGTTTGCGCATCTCGGATACTCCCTCTAGGCCTATTAAATTAGGGGATGGATTTACGGCTCGAACTCATGGAGAGTGTAATGGTGTCAATATTTATGTGCAAGGTGTCCATTGGAAGATTGATACTGTGCTCTTTGACTTGGGTGGTTATGATTTGGTCTTGGGAATGACATGGTTATCACATATTGGGTGTACTTACATAGACTGGGTTGAGAAGAAAATGTGTTTTGACTATCAAGGAGAATGGATTGAGATACGGGGGGTACGCACTGGGACATATGCTCCATTGCAGTCTTATGTGGATGACAACCATTTTGCTCAGTTGCATTGTGAAAAACAACAAGAGATGGTGACAAACAATCAACAAATGGAGATGCAAACCTTACTGGACAACTTTGCAACCGTCTTCAAGGAACCACATGGACTTCCTCCGGTGAGGCAGCAAGAGCATGCTATACATTTGATTGAAGGCCAGGGTCCGATTAATGTTCGTCCTTATCGCTACCCTCATCATCATAAGTCAGAAATCGAAAAATATGTAAAAGAGATGTTGTTGTTCGGGATAATCAGGCCAAGCCAAAGTGCTTTCTCAAGTCCAGTGATCTTAGTAAAGAAGAAGGATGGCACTTGGAGGATGTGTGTGGACTACCGTGCTTTGAATAAGGTAACTATTCCGGATAAATTCCCCATTCCAGTCATTGATGAGTTACTATATGAACTTCATGGTGCTAGATACTTTTCCAAAATTGATCTTAAATCTGGTTATCATCAAGTGCGTATGAAACAAGAAGATGTTCATAAAACGGCCTTTCGTACACATGAAGGCCATTATGAATACTTGGTGATGCCTTTCGGTTTAATGAATGCACCATCTACTTTCCAAGCTTTAATGAACAAAGTTTTCAAACCAATGTTGAGAAAGTATGTCTTAGTATTCTTTGACGACATTTTGGTGTATAGTATGTATTGGCAAGACCACCTTGATCATGTGCAATTAGTTTTGAATGTGTTAGCGGAGCACCAATTGGTAGCCAACCAAAAGAAGTGTTCTTTTGGTCAATTGACTGTTGAATATCTGGGTCATGTAATTCCTATGATGGAGTTTCAATGGATCCTTCAAAAGTCAGCAGTGTGTTGGAATGGCAGGTACCTAAGAATGTCAAAGGGGTGAGAGGCTTTCTGGGGTTGACAGGATACTATAGGAAGTTTATACGTGACTATGGCAAGATTGCCAGGCCACTGACAGATTTAACAAAGAAAGATGGGTTCAAGTGGGGCGACAAGGAGAAAGAAGCTTTTGAGGCTCTTAAGCAGAGGGTCACAACAACCCCTGTTTTGGCATTACCAGACTTTACCAAGGAATTCTTTATTGAAAGTGATGCTTCCGGTAATGGATTGGGTGCAATCTTAATTCAAGATAAGAAGCCAATTGCATTTTTCAGCAAGGGACTCAGTGACAGAAACTTGAACAAATCTGCTTATGAAAAAGAATTGATTGCAGTAGCACTAGCAATACGGCATTGGCGTACTTACTTGTTGGGCACCAAATTCACAGTTTGTACGGATCAAAAGAGCCTTAAACAGTTAATGCAACAACGTGTGACAACTATAGATCAACAAAATTGGGTGGCTAAGCTTTTGGGGTATCAGTTTGACATCATCTACAAACCTGGCTTGGAGAACAAGGGAGCGGATGCTTTGTCACGTCAGTATGATGCTACGGACAACAATAAGTCTTCAAAGGACATCCCTACTTTCCACTCTATGATTTCCTATCCTGAATGGATAGATTATAAGGCTGTCAAAGAAGAAGTACAACGAGATCCATCATTACAGAGTATCATTACAACATTGCAGAAAGGGGAGACAGCAAGGCCGGGCTTTGAAATTCAAAAGGGGATTCTCTTGTATAATGGTAGGTTGGTCATGACAACAACTTCTACATTCATTCCTAACCTTCTTAAGGAATTTCACAGCACTCCTCTAGGCGGACACTCTGGTTTCTACCGTACTTCATCGTCGTTAGTTTGCTAACCTTTATCAAGCGGGCATGAAGAAGGACATCCAGGAATTTGTACAACACTGTGCAGTTTGTCAAAGCAACAAATATGCAGCTTCAACTCCCGGTGGTCTCCTACAACCACTTCCAATACCAAGTCAAATTTGGGCTGATATTTCTATGGATTTCATAACCGGACTTCCAAAGTCTAAGGGTTTTGAAGCTATCTTCGTAGTGGTAGATCGGCTGTCCAAATACAGCCACTTCATCCTTCTCAAGCGTCCGTATTCAGCAAGATCTTTGGCTGAGACTTTCATCAAGGAAGTGGTAAGGTTACATGGGATTCCAGAGTCTATTGTCAGTGATAGAGATCCCATTTTTGTAAGCAACTTCTGGCAAGAACTCTTCAAACAGCAAGGGACATACTTAAAGATGAGCACTGCATACCATCCACAAACGGATGGCCAGACATAAGTTGTCAACCGCTGCTTGGAAACTTTCCTCCGTTGTTTCATTGCTGATCAACCCAAAACTTGGGCCATGTGGATTCCATGGGCTGAGTATTGGTACAACACAACATTTCATGCTTCCACCGGTACAACTCCCTTTGAGGCGGTTTATGGACGTCCCCCTCCGGTCATCACTAATTACCTTCCGGGTGAGGTTAAAGTAGAGGTAGTACAAAGGGATTTGGCTGATCGGGATGAGTGTTTGAGGCAACTAAAGCGCCATCTTGCCCGTGCTCGTGATAGGATGAAAACACAAGCAGACAAACACCGCCAAGAGCGCTCTTTTGAAGTTGGGGACTTAGTATTCTTAAAATTGCGACCACACGTTCAACAATCGATGCGTACCGAGAATCGCCTTGCCTAAGCCGTCCCCACGGTACTTTGGGCCATTTAAAGTACTAGAACGTGTTGGAGCCGTTTTCACCGGTTGGAATTACCACCTACATCAAGAATACACCCGCTTTTCCATGTTTCCTTACTCAAGAAGGCTATCGAAGATGCCATTGTCCATTCAATTCTTCCTAGCTTGGAAGTTTGAAGCATCCGTGGAAACCAGAGGCGATCTTAGATCATAGAGTGGTAGTTCGCCATGGTGAGTCCATTCCTCAAGTCTTGATCCATTGGAATGACAAGCCGCCCGAGGAAGCTACTTGGGAAGATAAAGATTTCATAGGTACACAGTTTCCTACCTTTAGCCTTGAGGACAAGGTTGTTTCTCATGGAGGCGGCAGTGATAGCGCACCAAGTAGGGGCAAGCCCGTAATTTGGCGTGTCTATGAAAGGAGAAAGAAGAAGAAAATAAATTAGTAATTATTTAGTAAATATTATTGTGTGTTATTTGAATTTGAATAGTTAGTTATGGTTTGGGTGTGAGTTTGAATATAAGTTTGTATCTGAATTCTAGTTAGTTATGTTGGAAAGTATTATGGAAGTTACTGGGAAGCAAGTGCTCTACAACCCTTGTAATTCCTACTCTATCTCATATTGAATTTGTAGTTTCTCTTCTCAATTATTTGTTTATATTATTCTATTCTTACTGTTATTGTGAAAGAATTCTGGTTTCCATCAGTCCCTTTGACAAATTTTAGTCGTGTTTGAATGTATGGGATTTGTTCGGATGTAGGTATCCGGTATATCCCCAAATTAGTTATTCAAATTCATCTTTTCCTTCATTTCGCATCATTCTCTCTCCCAATCACAAAGTAATCTCCATCCCTCACTCTTTTTTACCTTCTAAGTTGTGTTTACGTTCACATTTTTACTCTTCTAGGTTATGCGTACATTTGGATTATGTCAATATTGAGTAAAATGTATATTTGCATGTACACATCCCCTCCCCTTTTTACTAGTCTATACTAGAAGTCTATACTAGAAGTTGAAAAAATGTCTATCATCCATTTGTGTTTTGCACCTATGTAGCAAAGGGTGCTAGTGAAGAAACTGAGGGGAGACAAAGGAACCAACTGTATCGACCTACGCTTTAAATACGACTTTATTAAATCGGATAAGAATTGTCCAGGCCTTATAAAGATTACTTTGCCCATATCATTAGTAGATGTGGGATCTGAACACACTCCTTTATGATCAAAATGTCTTGAGAATAGGTTCATTTTTGAAATCAAAACACATCAACAGAATAAAATAGCAGCAAGCATTTTGAACAAAGCAAATAGAGCAGAAAATCAAGTATTTATTGTATTAGACATTATAGTAATAACTCAGCATCTTGACTTTGATGAGGATTCAACATCACAATAGTCAATTCTATAAATTACTTTCTTATCGACAACATTGACAAGAGACTTTCTTCTTTTGATCAGTTAACAATTATCATCCCCTCAAACAACCGATGAGGGACCAAAAGGGGCACCAATCCTTTTCTCAAATCAGACCAACAACCATAAAAATAAATCCATGTAAACTTTGTAATAGAGTGCATTTATCCTCAATCACATACTACTACCAATGTGATGTCTGACACGTGTTGTGTCAGAAACCGACACTGACACTTCAATCACTTCAATTTCCAAATAAAAAAAATCAGTGTCTATGTGCCTATGTCTACGTGTCGGTGTCGGTGTCAATGTCGTGTCTGTGCTTCATAGACTACCAATATATCAATGGCTGAAAAAGAGACTTACCCAACAGAAGTGACCTAAAAGATTATGGACAACAAATAATCTAGTTACCTAGTATGCATACTATGTCAACAATACTGAGGATGATATCATATAATGCTGATAATCATTGAAGAACAAATCCAAAGGCTAACACAGAATATCTAGCATATTGGATAGCCAAGTGTTGCATATATCCAGTGCCATCCAATTGAACAAAATATAGATGTTGAATTGTTGTAAAATCTTGAAGAGAAGATAATAGGATCAATCCAAAAGAAATTCCCAACCAAAAAGGTGGAATGACACGCACATAAGAAGTTACAGATAAAAGAGGAATTGCATATCCTTATAAAGAAACGACCATGCAGCATTTACAGAAAGCTACAAGGACAACCATGGACTAAACCTTGTTAAGTGCACAAAATAAGAATGGAACAAAAAGGTTTCTGAGATAGTCATGAATGCAAACTGAGATACGCATGCTCGTGCCTTCCTCCTAGATTTTAGCTTCCTCTGTTAGGACACCAACCTAACGTTCGGTAGCAATTTAGGAATTTGACGCAATAAAGAATTGGAATAGGAACGAAATAGGGAGTGTTATTCATATGAAAATGTTACAAATGGGAGATTAGGCTCTCCTCCTCTGGCCTCACCCGGTATCTACTAACTCTTGGTATGATAAAAGATACTCAAAATGGGTGGTGGAAGCCTTATTTATAGGCTGCCAATACATGGGGGAATAGAAGGGAATGGCGTAACAAATTAATAACTTCCCAACCCATTATAACAAACTCCCCCAACAACCCAACAAACTATAACAACTTCCCAACCACCTCAACTAACTCAATTTGAACCCCCAACATACACAAGGTCTAACATCCTCTCTTCATCGTAGTCCCTTTTTCTCATTTCAGAAGCAAAAGAACCCATTTTAACAGGATTTGGATCCTATGCAGTCAGAAATTTGCGCAGTCGTGCATTCAGCGGATCTTGTCCGTTCAATCTTGATCGGACAGTCTAGATTATAACATTATGTTTTTATCTGTTTTTAATGTTGAAAATATAGACCATCCGATCAAGATGGAAAGGTTCAAATCCACTAAATTTATGACTACGCAAATTTTCCGACTGCCCAGGATCCAAATAGACTACCTTAAGTAAGGCTGTTTCTTTAAACTTTACCAGTTTAATTTGTTTCTTGCATTATCTTGTATCTTTACATTCTCAGATACTTGTATAACATTCTCAATAATATCTTGCAAGCTGCAATTCACAATTATTGCAAATCAAATATCTGCTATTTAAGACTATTCAATTCATTAAGGTATAATATAATCAAATTCCAATTTTATGAAGCATGGACATAATTCCAAACACATGCAAAGTCAAATGAAGTTTTGTGATGCAAAAAAGAAATAAATAAAGATAATCCATTTGCAAATTTGAATTATATATCTCTTGACAAGAAATATCTATCAGAAAGGATGGAATTTCGAAAAAAAAAAAGGTCATTGCATGACTATCAATATCGACCTTGATAGCTTAGATCGGATAAGTATAAGGCACTACGCACATTTAGCATAAATTATGTACCAATCATCACTTATGAACTTAATGTTGGATCTTCCCCTTTGGCAGGTTCACTGCCAGGATCTTCCCCTAAGGTAGATTCTCCGTATGTTTCCGATGCGTCGGTAGCCTGGACCGAAGTCAGTGGATCGGTATAAGAAATTGAAGTTTCTGTAGTAACTGAAACTGCAACTTCGGTCTGAGCTGCTACAGGCTTGGAAACAAGTCCTTGTGCCTCATTAGCTTCACGCGCAGCTTTTTCCTTTGCTCTTTTGGCTCTTTCCAATACATCCTCCTGTATAAGATCAAATGATAAATTTTCCAATACGGCGTTAAAGTTGTGGCACACAAACTAAGAAAAATAATTAATAGTCTAGAATTCGTGATATTTATCTCATACTTTCCTGATATACCCCTTGCTACTTCATCTCTCTCTTAATACTTAAGTTATTGAAAAAAAAAAATCACATTAATGCTTTTAGGGTATAAGAGAAGAAAAAAATATTCATGTTTCATTGGTATTGTAAAACGTAAAGTAATACGGGACAATTTTTTTTGGCAAAAACGTTAAGTAATGTGGGACAGAGGTAGTAATATGTTTCTTTGCACCACAATCGGTTTCCTTTTCAATTCATTTCCTCGACTCCAGTAAGTAATGTATTCGATCATATATATCATCCGACCACCGCTATCATTAAACTCTTCGGCACCAGCAGCAATCTAGTTTTTTCAACTTATGGCCCAAAAAACACTATCTCAGTAATTCCAACTGAAAAGACCACTGACTGTAGACTATATGAAAAAATTTCTTTGTAACTACTGAAATTCGATTTTTATTCAGATACACAACCTCCAATACCTGTTAGTTACATTCATGATACTGATGTTTTCTATACCAGCTACTCCCTCCATCCCATAATATAAGACCCTATTATACTTTTTGCACATATTAAGAAAAGTCGGTAGTGTAATTAATATGTATAATTTATGTAAATTACATAATGTTGCTTTATACTAAAAATCGAGCACAACACAATGCCTTCTTACCTGAAAGTCCTGTACTTGTTTTTGTTGTTCAGCTTGCAGTCTTCCAACTGTACTCAAAAACTCACCAACTGTGGACTCAATGCGCTCATTTATCGCCTCAGCCACAGCTTTCCCCAAGAAAAATGCATCAAGAACACTTTTGCTACTACTATCACCATCACCTACATGATCCACTTGCTCAAAATAAACCAATAAACCACACCGGACACCGACACTTCATTTACTTCTATTTTCAAAACTACTTCCTTTAGCAGGTGAGAGATTGCAAAGTTGACAAAATAAATCCTTAAGAAAGGATTTTCAGCAAACAATGAAAAAAACCTCTGAAGCATCAACACTTCAAGTTGAAGATGTGTCTGGTGTCCAACACGTGTCATATCGGACACCGACACTTCATTTACTTCTATTTTCAAATTAAAACTTGTGTCTACGTGTCCCTGTCAGTGTCACAAGGTGTCTGTGTCTGTGCTTCATACCTAGTTTACCATTAGGAAAGGGGTAAAGCAAAGCGAATGCAAGATCAATTCATTTGCTCAAACTAAAATTGACCATTCAGCAAATGTCAAATAATCTAATCACACTACAATGGTATTACAATTTACAAGTTGAGAAATTTAAGTTAGTTAAAAACGGTTAATTTCAACTTATGAAGCACAGACACTTCTAAGATTAGGTGTGTTTCTGTGTCCGACACTCGTATGACACGTGTCTGACACCTCAGACAAGTGTCCTAAAAAATTCTTTTTTTTTCTTTGCTTTGACACATCTTAGAAACTTCTTGGACACTTCTGAGACACTTCTACAAAGTTTAAAGAAGTGTCAAAGTAGTATGATGATCAGGAAGGGGTTGAAAATATTGAATTTGATTACACCATTTTTAGCTTATCGATATAGTATATGGAAAATAAATGTGAAACACTATCATATTTTGTTTAAGAATTGTTATTGTTGTTATGAAATAAATTGCTCTACTTAAATCTTTTACAGGTAATGTTCATATTTTATCTAATTATAATAAATAAATAAATAATTATATATGTATCGGTGTCATGTGTCTATGTTAGAGTCTGTGATTCATAGATTTCAAGCTATTTGTTTGTTAGAAGGATTGAGTTAATTGGTTACTGTAACTGATTAGTTAATTCAGTTAGATTGTGATTCATTCATCTGTTTGTATAAAAACGCACACAAGTGAATTAGATAGCTCTGTTGAATACAATGAATTGGCATTAGAAAATAAATTGTGGGAAAATACAGAACCTAATAAAAATTTCAGAACAAGAAAATAATGAAAAAAAAAATAAAAAATTCAACAAAATCAACAACAACCCATGGATACAGAAATTGACATTAGAAACATTCTTAATGCCTTCAAGAACAGATAATTAAAATTAAAAGGAACAGAATTGAGAAAAAGAAAAAGAAGTTGTACCAGAAGGGGGCCCACCAGGCAAGAGGCTATTGTTGCTGCGAACTGCAATGGTCTGAAAACCCCTTTTATAGGGAAGAAGTTGAATGTGTATGGGTTTGGAAGAACAAGGAACTAGGTTGTTGGAAAAGAAGGGAGAAAAGGAATTGGAATTATTATAAGTTTTGGACAACATAGGAGAAGTAAAGGTTGTTGGAGATGACGAAGTGGAGATGGTAGTGTTCATTTTCTCTCTGTCTGTGTCTCTCTTTTTGCCTTGTGTGCTGCTGTTTTGCTGTTAACCCCACAAAATGTCCTTTTTTGAAATATTTGTGTTTATAAAAAATATCTACTACTCTCGATATAAGGAAAAATTTGTCAATAAAAATTGATGTATCTAGTCCAAATTTTGAACCAGATACATCAATCTTTGTTCCTATCATATTTTGAATATGATAGATTAATTATATGACTTATCCTATCATCATATCTTTATAGTTAAATTTCTATCCTGAATTTTAGTTGGTTTAGAAACCAGCAGAACATGATAAAGAAAATAGTTTACTCATTTGCTCTTCTAAAATCATAATCATAACTCATAACTATACACAATCATGAATAGTCAACATCACCTGTCCACGTATCATACAAAAATACATTTATATAGGTATTTCAAAGCCCAAAATCTGATGTGTCATCATATAAGGCATGACACATCAACACAATTGAATGTTCATAAAAAATAGTCCACCTAAACAAATTTATTTATGCCAACACAGCAAAACAAACGTATGAAATTTTATGTTTCATGCCTTATATTTTATTCACAGCTATTATTATAGTCTATAACATACACTCCTCCTCACTTTACAAAATGGTCAACCATCAAATATATACATTTCATCCAATTAAAAAACTATAACCGCCCTCAGAGTTTTTATTACATTCAAAGCTAACCTTTAAACATTGAATCCGATGGATAATTGTTTTTACAGTGAATTGAACCTCATCAAATAGAATTGGCTCCACTTTTATTCATAGCTCACACAAAATTGGTTCAAAATTTTCAATATTTTTTTGGCGCACTTTTCAAAAATTTCCAAAAATTTTAAATTACCATACAAGCACTTTTGATACCACTAACATCTATATTAACACTATATAAATAGGCTCCATTGGTATCACAACCTTCCATCCAACATATTTTAGTCTCTTCTCCTTTACACATTAGCTATTAGCTATTTTTTTCAAGAATTCTGTTTACTTCTTAGAAAACAATGGAACTCAGTGCTGAAATGGTTGTTGATTTCCTATTTCTTCATAATGTCAACTTGAATGCACTACACATTTTTGGCACAAATGTATATCCAATTTCTTTCACAATTTTCTAACACACCATTCCTATTTTTTTTGGACTGCCTAATTGTTCTTTTTGATTTCCAAAGTTATCAAAGATATCTGATTTTTTTTACATTTAAAATGTTCTCAGGGCTCCCATAACATAGCCATGGCCCATATTGACGAAATCATTGTGGTTGACAGGTGAATTTCAATTTTTTAACTACTCTATTTTCAGCTTCGTTTAAATTTAGAAACTTACTTTTTGGTTGTTTATAGATATCGTATTCATCTTAAAGTGGTCGATCACTCAAGTTCGGTTGTCTTCATCTTAAAAGACTCTGTTGCTTTGTGTTTTTATGAAAAGCATCTGGCAAACGAAACTAGAGCAATTCGTTTGGCTGATGTTAGGAAAAAGTCGTATCTCTTTAAAGTATGTTGCCCCAAGACACAATCAAGTGATTATGATAACACATATGTTGTCAAGAACATATGTATGGATAATGATATTATCGATCAGTTTCAATACAAGATACAGAGGTAACAATTTGCTAATTCATTTGCATAAAGCACCACATAATAAGTGAAACTTCAAATTATTATAGTTTAACATGTATTTTTGATGATGTATATTACTGACTTTTGTTTTGAATACCCTATTAAATGGACAAATCAAATATTCATAACACAATAGGAATGGTCTAATGCTATTAATACCAGGTTGATATCAGTTAAAAAGATGATCAGTTTTTTACAACAAAGTTAAAAAGATGTTTATTGTTTTGTAACTAACTAGTATGTATCACCCGTGCCAGCACGGGTATACATCCTCTTTTTTTAATTTAATTTGTAATTATTATTTTGTTAAAGTAATATGTATATGTATTGTCGATGTTTATAATTAGTAAAAAGATGAGTCTTATTATATTATGGTGGAAATTTAATTAAATCCAATAAATTTTACTAACTCAGATGCATGTATATACTATCTTGTGGCATTTAAATATGCAAAAGTGTAAATTTTCAAATAACTATTTTTGCTCTAATTGTTATCCAATTTGTATATGTTATTGCTATAATTTTGACTATTATATTTATATTATATCATTATGATCTTTTTTTTCTAATATTGAAGTCTATGGAATTTTGTAGCAAAAAAAAGTCTATCAAATTGCAAATATTGTGACTTATTACACATTAATTACCATTCATTCCAATTGTTGTAGAGAAACAATATACTTAATTACCAAAATCTATGAATCATGATTCATTTCAAATAAAAATGCGATTAACTCAATTTTTGTCAAGCAAATTTCTTTTTCAACATAATCAAATAGATATCTGGTTTATACCAAAAATTAATTCGAACATTACCCGTAAAAATTAATACAAATTTAAAGTAAACGAATTTACTTAGTTCAACATTACTCCGTGAACATTATTTTCTAATTTTAGAGAATGCTATGGAATGTATACAATATGTAAATGAGAACACAAACGCGTTTAAGGTATTTCAAATGACAATTGATTGACCAATCACCTAATCAGTCACAACAAAAATAAAACACTTGAATGCATATACAGCTATATAATGATAAGGCCTATTAACAAAAATAGAAAGGGGAAAGCAACATGAGTATCAGAAGAACAAAGTTACCATAGTTATAAATTAGAAAAATAAGGCCAACAACAGAGGCAACAAAACTATGCTTCAACAAAAAGAGAAGGTAAGTAAAAGTAATACACTCCAAAGATTGAGCTTATTCTCTTCACTCATCCCTTGGATAGTTAGCCTCCCTCTCACTCTTCTCCACCTCATTTGAGCTGCTCTGCAACATATCAGATAATGAAATCAATGTGGTCTGGGAAATAAAAGACTCAAAAATTGATTAACTGATGATTTTCTATTGCTATATGTATCCAACAATTAGAGCAAAAATTAAAGCTAAAATTTTGGTACTTTTTGATGGGCATATGTGTTGTAAGACTGAAGCCAGAAAGGCAAGAGTTTCTTTTGGCTTAGTTGGAACAATTGAGCTTCTTTGTCATAGTTGGAGATACACTCTTCAAAATAGTTGAGCTTATCTTTTGGCCTAGTTGGATACCAAATTTGTGTTCGTAGCATGCCTTCCGACAATTCCCTTTACAACTCAACATCCCATATCCATTGGTTCCAAGGTCTTAAAAATTATACAAAAAATTCACAAAGTTTATTGTTATTGTTTATAAAAAGATCAACGAATTATGATAGTCAGCTAAAAAACAAACTATCTGGTGTCAAGCATTTGAACGCAAGACTAATTGTACACATGTGGTGTCATGTACAAATTTTAGCATTTGAGCGAATCAAGCATTTTTTAACGTTTATTATTTGTACCATTTGAACTCCTTATGCAAGACTAATCTATTTGCACATATTATAAAGAGAGTACCGCATGGAAACTAATCTATCTCAGTATATTGAAGTACACCTTGAAAACTATATATATATATATATATATATATATATATATATATATATATATATATATATATATATATATATATATATATATATATATATATATATATGCATATGAGACATGACTTTTCATAAGGACAATATCAATTGATTATTTTTTTTTTCAAAACTATATATGTATACCATTTTGAGCAAATATCTAGGTAGCTTTTGAACTTGCAAATTTTGGAGCACTATGATCATATAATACAAATTAAAACAATTTAACCTTAAGGATGGATCTGAAATTGGTGTTCATTGCATACCCGTGTTTCCCCGTGCATTGGCTGAGAGAATGATTTCCATATTGCTTACAAAGAGCTTTAAAGAAGCATCTGAACAAAATAAGGAAAGGAACAATGCCATGAATTTGCTTGAAAAGGGAAACCAAAAGCAAACATAATGCAGCCTCAAACTAATGAATGTAAAACATGATTTCTTATTACTCTCAATATAAGATGATTTCTATAACAAACATGGTTTTGAAACAAAAAACATTAAAAACTTCCCAAAACCAAAGAAATCTTCTAGCATATAAGATGTAATTATAAAGCAATGTATAAGTACAATGAATGAAATATCACTATCTACTTTTGATAGTTAAACGTGTTATTACTGATGATGGTCATTTAGTTATGGACCAATCAAGTTAATTGTAAGAAAAAACTCACATTATATTTCTACACATTAAGATTTGAAATTCAAGGAGGCAGGATGATGAGGTGACATCAATCATGGATATTGCTCCTCGGCATCTTGCTTAAGTTTGGTTTGAGCATTGTGTCAATCAAGGCCTTGTAAACGTTAGCGGAGAAAGTGGCGGTGAGGTAAATTGTATTGACGCCGAGAGTTGCCGTGAATGCCTTGAAAGCATAATCCCCAACCTTGTCCACTATTCCCATTCTAAATTTGTCATCTTCCTAAAACAACACCACATGAATGCAAGATTTTTTCTATTATTTTAAAAGTAAAGAACAGCAAGTGGAAGATGATAAACCCTAAAATCAGAAAATAAAGACATTGGAATCTGAAATTGCAAAATGCAAGCAAGAAAAACAAAATCGAAATTGAAAACCCTAAAACCCCTAAAATAGCCAAACCACAAACCCCTAAAATCGGTAAGATAGTGAGAATGTAGGACAAAATCAGTAAATCAAAACAACTTGAGGAAGATAAATGGTGGGAGAAGATTTACCTCTTTTGAAGAATTACCACAAGAAAATTCTACAATATTATTAGGCCAACAAAATGAGATGGATCTTCAACCGTGGAAAATATTTAAGTTTGTTAAGCAACACTCAATCTACAAAAAAAAAATATAGACCTGACATAAACAAAAATTTCATAGTTCAAACAACAATCCATTGTGGTTTTAATTAATTAAAACTCTTCAATTAGGATGCTAGACCTGTAATTTTAAAAAAATGAAAAAAATCACTAAGATTAATATGGAATGCATACATGATAACCAAAGCAAAAAAAGTCTCATTCAAATTCACCGCAATTAAGAAATAATAAATATTTAAAATAAATCAAATGAAGATCAAAAGCCAATTGTGAGAGGAGGTCTTGGGCAAAACAAAATAAGGAAAGAAAATGGGGGAAAGAAAGTCCAAGAGAAAGACACAGAGTAAGAGAGGGATAGAGAGAAATAGAGAAGAACCTTCCTCAATATATATCATTTCTTTCCCAGCATCAAATAGATACCGATCTGTAAAATAAAAAACCACATCACAAAAAAAATCATAAAAATTCATGCCCTCTAGGGTTTGTTCTATTTCACGAGGGAGAAATAACAGAGAGAAAAGAGAGAAACGGGAAAAAATACTCTTCGTATGAAATTAACCCTTCAAGAAAAATCAGGAAACCCTCACCTCAGGATGCTGAGCAACTTCATCAGTCAATCGAACCTCAAGAACAACCCTAAATCCCAAACATCTTCTCATGCTCTTGAACTCCTTCACCTTCAAATAGAGAAAGATATTGTCTAGAAATGGGGTTGTGCTTGGAGTATCTCTCTGTTGATACTAATTTTTCTTATACTAATCTAGGATTCAAGAATTTCATTTATTTGTATATCCCTAACATCTTTTTCTGTTGATGAGGGTTTATTTACCTCTCTGTTGATACTGATAAAGGCTATGCTAATTTTTCTTATTGAATGTTTGAATGCAATGAGTGTTTTTTTTCGTTTACAAATTTGTAGTCATTAATTGCGATCCAAAAAATTAGCATAAGCTTTATTATTGATTTCGAAATCAACAATGAAGTTTGTTTGCTATAATTAATTTCTTGCCAGCCGTTTACAATTTCAACTTAATTGCGATCCATTTTTTTTCCTCTCATAATGGCCTGATTATTTTTCCATTTAATGTCCATTAACAACCCAGATTTTTTTTAACTAATCAGCCGCAATTTTATGGATTATTATCCGTTGATAGTTTGTTGACTCCTTTGGGTAAACAGCAGCCGTTAGATTATATGCTAAAATGCTTGCGTGGCTTTTTCTGCTGCTTGCGTGGCATTTTCATTGACAGCGTGGCTTTATTGTGTTGTGACATGGTTTTTTTGAAAAACTCTTATTTAAATATAATAAAGATAAAGATAAAGATAAAGATAAAGATAAAGATGTGGAACACATATTCTTTTTTTAGCTAATATGTAACAGCTATTCTAAGATGATGTATATTAATAAAAAAATAGTTTTGCAGTACAAGATTAAAGATATATTTTAAATTATATTACGTAATTATTATAATTCTCTCATAAAATAAGAATAAAAATAAAACTTTACTCATCTAATTAAGCCCATTGAAGACTATATTATTGTTACGGTTACAAAATAATAAATCTCATATGTTTCACTTTGATATCCAAATTAAATAATACGTTTTACTTTGTAAGTTGTAAAACTTACATTACACACTTCATTATACTATATATACAAGTACACTAAAAGACTATTATTGTTACCGTTACAAACTGCATTATATATTTTACTGGACACGATAAAAATATGCAAATTCTAGCTGCTCCTAATTCTTACCGATCCAGCACATTACGTGGAGAAATTTAAAACAAATATTAAACTGCATTATATATTTTCACGTTGCATGCATTCGTGATATAAGTGGTCTTTTTTAGATTGGGAGTTGCTTAATATTTCTACAGGTCGAAGTTCTCTCTCATTTTGTTTGTCTGATCTTGGAGAATTTTATCATTCCATATGCAAACCACAGACACGTTATCATTGGTGATCTTTCATCAATTTTTCCAATTTTATTTTACTAGACCGGTACTACATATATTCGCTATTAATTTGTTTGATGTGTTAGGTCAAAAACACTCACTGTTAGAAAGGGAAATGACCACTTATTTAAATAATGTGGTAGTTCCCAAGGTAACATATTTCCCTTTGGATAATTTATATATATATATATATATATATATATATATATATATAAAGAAGACATTTGGAGTCAGTCTATTTTGGTGCAGGAAGTGAGGACTGCTATGAAGGAGAATGAGAAATCACAAGGAATGATATATAGTGGCTGCTCTAAAAAAAGGAGAAACTAAGAGTAAGGATCAGGGAAACTAAATCCCAAAAAAGAAAGAGCTACTTGCAACATGAGAATGATAAAGCTGATCGATAGCACTTATGATAATGGCAATGACAATAAAGTTAACAAGAATCACAGGTGCAGAGAATGAGTTGCTCAAGAAATGTAAAGACAATTGTGGTCCATTAAGGTAGTCGACTTAGACTAATGACTCATTAGATATTTCCTAGCTCATCAATTGTATATGTCCATTTATAGAACTTAATATTGTTTCTTCAAATAGTGAAGCTACTATTGTTGTTCCTTGTTCAAATACAAATAATGACAGAAGATTGAAACATTGATGTTGTTGACAGATGCAATGACACTTAGGGTACTCCTATAATCAAAAGGCTTTGCCCATTTGTTGGCATTCCATTTGTTTTACATATGTTATTTCCATTGATGTTTTTGGCTTTTCGACATTATATTCTAATTAATAATATTTAAATTTAATTGTAAGTAGAGAATTTTACTTCTACCTTTTCTGCACAAGCACTTTTTAATTTTCATGTTTTGCACAATAGTTAAGCAAATTTTACAAATATGTTTTAATATAATGTTCAATTGATTTTTACATAGTAAAATCAAAGTAACCAGAAAAATTTGTTCAGCCTACAAATAATAACTTTTAGCATGTCAATAAGCTATCTACTCACTTTTGGTTATCATGCTGTTTACGGTGAAATTTGGTAAACAACCGCTGGTCTGAATTAATTACTTGTGAGATCAACCAGTGAATCTCAGGACATATTGTGCTTAAGTTCTTGTATGATTCGTAGTAGGAAAATGGTGTTATTCGCGTACCCAAACAAAAGGAAACAAAAGAAAACAAGGAATTGCCTTGAACGCCATGGAATTCGTAAAGAGAAAATAAAAGAAAAGGCAATTGAAAGTTCAAAGAAAGAAACTTAAATTGCATAAAAATGTAAAGAGTTGGTGCACAGATCCATACATTCGCTTCTCGTGCTCAGTTTTCTCTAGCGCTAGAAGTTTGAGCGTAAGAAATTGTATGTTGGGATTGTGACCCATTTTCCATATGGAAAACTGGTATATATACAGAGAGGGAAACAAAGTAACTGAACAATTTTGAATTTAAAAACAATAACTGATTAAATAACCTGCTCAGTGCTTCGACAACGTGAAAATCACGCCCTTCGACTGCATCTTCAGAACACAACTCGACGGTGTCTCCCTTGCGCGAATTCACTTCTAACTTTTAGTTCTTCGTCGAATCGTAGCCTTCATGTCTTCGCTCTTCGCCAAATCCTTGTGATAGTCGAAAACCATCTTTGAGCGTCGAAGACCACCAATCTTCTCTTTAAAGCGCCTGAGTCAACCTTATTGACTGCATTTATTTAGCCTGTTGAAATTACAGGCTAACACATGCATAAAAATTACTTTAAGAGAAAGACTTATTCTACTAACCATGATTTGCAATCACAGTGATACTATCTATTACCGATACAATTTAACATGTTCCTCAATGCCATTATTCCAATGTGGCAACCATTCTGCATATCCACATCAGCCAAGTTCAATCTTAATCCAATGTGACTTCATCAATCCAACTCAGTAGCCAAATGGTATTTTAAATTTAATTCTCAATTATAATTTCGATAATTTCTTTAATTATCATTAATCAAATTTTTCCGTCATCACTAACAGTTACTACTCATAATGAATGCACAATAATTTTCACCACTATTTCTTAATTCAAATAAAAAACATTTCAAATTTCATACCTCAAAATAAAAAACATTTCAATGTGCATTTATCCCTGGCTAAAAGCCAAATGCATAAGATCAAAGTTAATTTAAACTTCAAATAAAATAATGAAGAATGCTTAACGTTATTTTACAAAACAAAAAGCTGTCTGAACTCAGGAAACAAAATAATTTAGCATTAAATTAGGGAGTTAGCACATCAAGTAAAAAATAGACCTTGCTTCTAGCAACTACATTGAGTTTTGTGAAGGATGAACAACACAGTTATGGGAGATCAGTAGTTAGATAATTCTCTTAATAGATACTTTCCCGCTCTCCGTCCCCGCCTCCCAAATTGTCTCCCGACCCTGTTCCCGATCCTCACTTCGGTGAATTTTCCTTATCCATCCCCATGGTCCCCGCGGGGACCCCGAAAATTTATTAAAATTTGGAAAAAATATAAATTAAAATATAATAAAATTGAAAAAATATATAAAAGTAAACTAAAAAAACTTTAACATTTTCATATATAAAAATATAAAAGATAGAACAATTAATATTTAAAATTAAAAACACGTATAAAAGATAAAAAGTTAATACTTATAATATAATATATATCTATAATAAAAATATTATGTAATATATTCGTATGGCGGGGTCACATGAGTATGAGGATCATATCCCTATCTCCACTTTAATCGCAGAGAGAGATTTTCTCCTGTCCCACTACAAATGATTTAAGGATTTGCGCTTTTTTTTGGCATTGGTTGCGCTTTTAAACGCTAGAGAAGTTGGCGCTACGAATCGTACACCCCATTAGTAGCGTTTTAAAAACGCTAGCCATTGACCCAAATGTTACGGACATACGTAGCATTTTATAAAAACGCTAGCCATTGACCCAACGCTTTTTACAATTCCTAGCGTTTTAGAAACGCTAGGGATCCTATAGCGCCTTTTTACAATTCCTAGCATTTTCTCAGAAACGCTAGGGATCTTCTAGCGCCTTTTTACAATTCCTAGCGTTTCAGAAAACGCTAGGGATCCTCTAGCGCTTTTTACAATTCCTAGCGTTTTCTTTAAAACGCTAGGGATCCTCTAGTGCATTTTGTCCATACCTAGCGCTTTTCTACAAAACGCTAGGGATCCTCTAGTGCATTTTGTCCATAGCTAGCGTTTTTCTATAAAACGCTAGGTATTGAATGAATTTTTAATTTCATTTCTAGCGTTTTTTCTCTAAAACGCTACCTATTGACTGAATTTTTTTAAATATTTTTTATTTTTGTTTGTTCTCCATTTTAATTACAACCTATAAATTCATTCCCTTCCAACAAAATTCATCAAATATCATTCCAATCCAATATCATTCAAACAAAATTCACCAACAAAATTCATCAAATATTTCAATCCAATATCATTCTAAGAAGTACTTATTACAACATAATATATATCCAATATATACAACATATATAATAACTAACTATTATGAAACTCAAAACTTGCTACAAAAATCTAGAAACAAAACGGCACCACTCCCCCTTAACTTTGTAAGTTGTTCATCCAAGTAATGCCGGATGTCTTTACACTGGGGAAAATACTGAAAAATAAAATGAAATAAAATTAGAATTAAAATGTTTATTAAATGTGAGTAAGTATTATAATATCAATATAAAAAAGAAATCTAAGTAGTTACCTTGATTGGGATTACTACTCTGTCCTGAGTGATAATCTCTCTCATATACCTCATAGTGTAGTACCCACAATTGTCACAAAGCAAAAGATTAGTTAATTAATTAGGTTGTTTAGGACACTACAAAGCAAAAGATTAGTTAATTAATTGTCACATTTTTATGACCAAAAATTCAATTAAAATTATAAGAATGATTTTTAAAAACTTACATTATGGGTATCCATTTTGTTTTACTCAGATAATCCTCGAGATTTTTGCAAAACACCGTAACGTCATACATATATATAACGTTAAGTTGAACAAAATACATATATTAAATTATACAAAATGAGAGGGTTACACATACACACCTGTCAACTATCTGTACGAAGTCTACGTAGACTTTGTAATGGCCTTGAAGTGAATCCAGATAGTTGACAGCATTTCGCTTAGGGTTTATTGCAAAGAGTACCCAATGTTCCCTGCAAGTAAATGAATCAAGAATGAGTACACATTTACACTATAATAAAATCCTCAAAATAAATAACCAAGTGATTGAAGACTAAATTTCTCACCTTATTTTGAGTGGTGCCAAAAATAAAGATTCGTGATCAAAATGCTTGGCATCCCTGAAGCGTGAAAGGATATAACTTTGTATTTGACTCTTCCTAGCCATAATATCCTCTGGTTTACCTTGATCCCACACAATGATACACTCTGGGCACAAGAACAAAAACTTTTGTGCCCGTTGCGAAGGGACCATAAACTCATTGTACAAAAACCTATAAATAATATATATACAACTTTCAGATCCTCATATATATACTCTAATATATACTCTAATATATACAACTATTGTGTACAAATAATTTATTACATACCTCATATATACTCTAATAACAACCACAAAGGGCCCATTCCATGTCATATACTGACTTTCTGGGATCCTCAACATTGATAATCATATCCTGTTCCACTCCCACAATTTGATCGGTCGGTAAGATAATAAGGTCATCGGGCTTCATTTTTTGAGTGACGTGGACCTTTACATAAGTGATGAACTTCTCGAATTCATCATTGGGAGATTTAACAACATGTTGGACTAGCTGTATTTCCTTTCCTTTAATAGAAGGAGATGGTCAAGACACTTTGGTATTGTCGATGGAAGGGGAAGGTCGGGACACTTTAATAGAAGGATACGGGCGAGACACTTGGGGTACCTAGTATATATTAAAAAAATGATTAATTAGTTAGTTAACACACATTATATATAACAATGAGTCATTAACTTATTAACAAAAATATTGTCACTTACAACGACAAGTTGTTCAGGCCATGCCACAAAAGTACTAAGTGTTTGATCCACAGTAAATATATCCGCATTAACAATTGGAACAGGCAATGGTGCAGACCCCTCAATTGAATAGTCTACTCTAACTCTCAAATGGTTTTCAGGCATGGGTAAATTGTGCATTGTGGCACTCAATTGGTTACATAACATGCCCACTGCAACCTTTCGATGTGGGTTTGCAATATATAGCTCACATTCAATGTTATCCTAAATCAATTATAAAGAAAAATAAATATACATGATAATTTGATCAAATACATATGTACAAAAAACAGGTCGAGTAATAATAAATACTTGTGTTGAAGGGGTGGTGCAGCTATCTCGTGCGCTATGTTGGGCAAGTGAGGGTGCAGCAGGTAATATAGGTTCAGCAGGGGGTGGTGCAGCAGGGGATGGTGCACCAATGGATTGTGCACCAATGGATTGTGCCAAGAGCTGCTTATACATCTGTCTCTCTTCCATTAATACAGCAACATTCTTGGATAGCTCGGCATACTGTGCCGCCATGACTTTACATTGCCCGCACCCCCTTCTATGGCTCTTTGGCCCAAACACAGTCGTAGGAGGAATGCCATATCCATAACCTCTTATCCGACCCTTATACTCTTCCCTTCCCAAGGCACGAGCAAGGACATCTTGTTCACCATCACAATCTGTTAAATCTCCTTGTGATACAGATTGTGATATGCTTTGTTGATGCACAAACATAAGTAACAGATAGAAATAATAAACAAGTGTCAAAGAAATTTAATCGACGATAAAAAATATGTCCACGTGTCAAAAAAAATCGAGTAACGGATAGAAATAATAAACAAGTGTCAAAGAAATTTAATCGACAATAAAAAATATGTCCACGTGTCAAAAAAAATCGAGTAACGGATAGAAATAATAAACAAGTGTCAAAGAAATTTAATCGACAATAAAAAATATGTCCACGTGTCAAAAAAAATCGAGTAACGGATAGAAATAATAAACAATTGTCAAAGAAATTTAATCGACAACAAAAAATATGTCCACGTGTCAAAAAAAATCGAGTAACGGATAGAAATAATAAACAAGTGTCAAAGAAATTTAAGCGACAATAAAAAATAGGTCCACGTGTCAAAAAAAATCGAGTAACGGATTAAAATTAAAATTAAAATTAAAATCGAGTAACGGATTAAAAAATATAATCAGACACAAATTTCAACTTACTAGGAATCATAAAATTCAAAATTACAATACTTGAATTTTGGAATACTTACAATTTTGTCCTTGACCTCCTTAGTTTTCGGATCCACAATGTCCCCATCTTTGTTTTGTCGGGCCTCTAACCAGACAGTACAACGATCAAGGGATTCTTGAGTTGGATCTTTCCCCTCTTGCAGTAACTATTTACGTTTAATAATTGTTAATCAACTGTAAATTAAAAGATTCATTAAATCATAATAAATTAAACTAATTGTGTCTTACCAATCTTTCTTCGAGAATTTGATATCCACTAGAACCTCCTCTATAAGGGTACTCGGGATTAGAAGCTCTTTCTTTATTCGCTTTGCTCTTTTTCTATTTAAAAAGATAAGTATACATTAATAAATGATATCTAGTTGTGAAATATATATATATATAACTTAAATAATTAATATACTAACCAAGAAATCCGGATCTCAGTAGTGCGTATATGTACAAATTTGCTCCAATCCTCCTTACTTATAATTCCTAATACAATGTTTGAGGCTCTGTCGATGGTCCCATCGGAAAGTTTCAGAATACTTTTTCCTACATCGCTTCTATAAGCCCGATGCAACCTTCCACTTAAAGTGAGTATCCAATCTCTTCGGGCATCATCCACATCAAAGTGTTTCTACTTATACATAAAAATGGATTAAATAAATATAACTAAAAAATCACTAAATACGATTATTAACGAGGTTTAAAATTATATACCTGTATTAAGGACCAGAAATCATCTTTCAGTTTAGGCAAAACTCTATTATCTTTCTCATTCCAACTTTTAATCGAAATTGGAAACATTTGTTTCACCTTAGTACCAATAAAACTAATCAAATTTGTGCCGTTCTCTCCAATAGGCAAACCTTTAACACTCCATCTGACCTGCATTAATTAAATCATTAAATAATTAGATAACTTTGAAAGGTAGAGAACAACATTAATAATTAGTAATTAACTTACCCTATATTTCTCGTGTCCTTTACTTATCCGATGGACGATATTCTTTTTCGCTGTCATTCCACGGGGAGTGAACTTCTTTGTGTTTCTATGACCACCCCCATCACCATCCTCATGACTACTCTCATGATCACTAAGTGATGCCATCTGACTTGCAATGGCCCAAATGAAATAGACTCAGTGAGTTTTAGCTTTCTAATTGTTTAGAACCAACAAACATTTAACAAAATATAGAACAAGCATACGCCTCACCTATAAATACATATATAAACAGAAACTGAAATATTGGAATCATAGCCTTTAATTTGTTGATGATTATTGATTTAGTTTCAATGAAATGCATGCCATGTAAATTAGTACTGTACTCTTCCACTACACAACCATATAACATCAGAGTCAACTAGTCAAGCTGTAAGAACCTAGAGTAAACATATATAGGAAAGCCATGCACTAAGAAACAGAGAAAGCCATGCACTAGGAAAGCCATGCACTAGTCAAGTTAATAATGCTAGCTAAGCTAGACTAATCTAACAACTAATTAAATACAACATTGAGCTAAGTAACAGAGAAAGCCATACAAAAGGGAACTACATAACAAACCATAAAAAAACCAGTGAGAGTATGTGCAGAAATACCTTTTGAAAGGGAGAGAGAGTGCGAAAAAAAAACAAAATGGGAGGAGCTGTGTGGTAAGATAGCACCAAGGAGAGAGAGGGAGAGCTGGTACGTTTGGGGTTTCTGGGTTTTAGGTTTCCTGGGTCGCGCGTTTTTGGGTTTCTGGGTGATGAACGAAGACGTGGAGTGTGGGTTGTTCGTTGCTGATGAACGAAGAAGGGATGAACGAAGAGGATGGGTCGTTGCTGATGAACGAAGAAGGAATGAACGAAGAGGATGGGTCGTTGCTGATGAACGAAGAAGGGAGGTTTTCGCAAGGGAGGAGTTAGGTAGATGAAGAGACGTCTGCGTGAGTTTGTGTGAGAGAGAAGAGTTCGGTGCCCGCCCTTGTGAAAATTATAATAACAATTGTAACGCCCTAAATAATTTAATTAAGAAATTGATTAAATTGTTTAAGTGTTGCACTATTTTTTTAATTATATTAAATTATAATATAGTGTTTATAATTTAGTAATTTAATTGAATAGAAGGAAGTGGTATTAGAAATACCGGAGCTGCCGTTTTGGGCCCAGGAGCCCAAGCCCAATGACTTAGGCTCCTAGGGTTGGTGCAATTCGCACCAATTGTGAAAGAAGGAAAGAAAACAAAAGAGAGAAGAGAAAAGAGAGAAGGAAAACGGCGCAAGGAGAGTGAGAAGAAGGAGAAGTGGATCGCACCAAGGAGAAAGGAAGGAGAAGGAGATTTGTTGCTGAGGTTTTGTAGGTGACTACGTGAAAGAGCTTCTCTACGGTTTAAAATAAGGTAAGGGGAGTCTCACTCTATAATAGAGGATATAATGGGTTGTATAGGAGTCATAGGGCTTGATTTGATGTTATTTGATTGTTAATTGAGTTGTTGTTGGGTGAGTTTGAGAAATTGCATGCTAGAAATCGATTTAGGGCTTTAAATTGGGGGTTTTATGTTCTTGATTGGTTTTTACGCATGATTGAGTGTTATGGTATGCAATTGAGTGTGTTGACATGTTGATAATTCGTATTTGAGTGACATGAGAGGACTTGAATTGAAAGAATTTGAGAAATTGGAGTTTTTGGTGTATGGGGCGCCAAATGGCTAGGATTCTGGCGCCCTGCGTACTGTAGCAGTAGGCTATGGTGCTGTGTTGTTGTTATGGGCGCCACTTTGCTAAGGAATTGGCGCCTGGGTTACTGTTCATGTCTTTGGAATGGTGTCCGTGTGCGGTGTGTTCTTTGCTGGCGCCAAGTTCTTTGAGAAATGGCGCCAGATGCCTTTGTTTGAGTCTTTGGGAGGGTGTGTTTCTTTGTCCGGCGCCAGGTTGCTAGGAATGTGGCGCCACGTGCCTTCGCTCACGTGCACATAGAGGGTGTTTGAGTGGAACTTGATGTTCTATGCATATTTCACCGAGCCAAATTTTGTATTCACCTGCCCAAACTTCATTTAAAACAGTTTGGCTCGAGTGGTTTTAGTTTTTCACGTGTTGTTTGGGAGATGTCCTAGAGAGCAATTCTGTGGCGCTATACGTGTGCGCCTATAGGGTGGGTTAAGTGACACTTAGGATTCCAAACATATTTTACTGTGCCATATTTTGTATTCACCTGCCCAAAAACATTTTAAAACATTTTGGCTCGAGTAGTTTTCTGTTTTCATGTGTCCTTTGAGAGATGTGCCGGTGGGCAATGCTGTGGCGCCATTAGTGTGCGCCTAGGGAGTGTTTTGAGTGGAACTTAGAGTTCTAGGCACATTTTACCGTGCCATCTTTTGCCGTTGCCTGCCCAAAAACCTTTTTAAACATTTTGGCTCGAGTGGTTTCCTGTTTAAACGTCTTTGTGTGTCTTTGGGTCAGTGTGGGCGCCAAATAGTCTTGCCAGGTGCCTAGCGGCGCTTTGTGTGCAGTGCAGTGTCCGTTCAGTTGTGTCTCGAGTTGTGTCTCGAGTTTGTGTCTAGGATCAGGCCGCTTGCCAGGGCGCCAGATTGCTAGAAAAGTGGCGCCCGCTGGTGTGTGTTGCCACAGGGGCGCCAGATTGCCGAAGCCGCGCGCTAGTCTTTGTGTTGCACGATGGGCGCTGAATGTGGGGAAAATGGCGCCTAGTGCTGCCTGGTGACTAAGTGAGTGCTGTTTTGGTCCCTCGGTGACAGTGTGGTCCCTAGGTGACTGTTTTGGTCCTAAAGAGTGGTTTAGGTCCCGGAGTGAGGTTAGTCCTCTAATTGTGAATAGTCCTTGGGACTTAAATATGTTGAGTTAGTGACTGGAGATAATTGAGGATGCCATGGGGGCATGAGCCATGAGGGCTAGAGCCATGAGGGCTATAAATGAGATTAATAATGAGGTAAGAGTTAGTGCGTGAATTGAGATATTGTACATGTGTTTGTGTTGTATTCATGGAGTCTCATGCATACATTTCGGCTGCGGTCGCGACGTTTATAAACTGATTGTGAGGCCGGAGGGCCAGGCCCGGGGGGGCCAGAGTCATGAGGACTCAATTTGATAATGAGACTGCCGGAGGGCAAATGGTACCTCATGCATAACTACATTGCATACATTCACATGAACACATAAATATTATTGAGCGATGATTGGTATGATCGATCGTCTTTGTGAATCGTGGATCAGTATATATTGCCTATTATCACTTTTATTATATAGTTCGAGACTCACCCTTTCATTGTTGTTTACCACGGTAGTCATGAGTGAGGGCTTGCTACCTTCACTACTCCCGAGCCTCGAGTCGGTGCGCTCGATCGTAGCACCTGGGGGGGTTGGGGTTATGAACTTTAGTTTGTTTTGTTTTGCTCATTGTTGAGCTTATGAGTATTGTTTTGAGGCTACTGAGCTAACTGTTGAGATTATGATTTATATTCCGCTGCATGATATGAGTTATCCCACGTTTTTGTTATGGTGTTATGTATTGATATATGTTTCTGAGCTGAACCGACGGTTTGAGTATTTTTAAGAGAGGAGCGTAACACTCCATTAAATGAAAAGTGATTTTTATTACTCTGATTTTTGAATTAAACTGCCGGGTAGATTTGGGGTGTTACAACAATGCCTAGCGCTTTCTCGCAAAAACGCTAGGGAAGCTGAAAAATTATAATTACAATTCCTAGCGTTTTCTGTAAAACGCTAGGGATCCTCTAGCGCATCTTTACCATTCCTAGCGTTTTCTGTAAAACGCTAGGGATCCTCTAGTGCCTCTTTACCATTCCTAGCGTTCTCTGTAAAACGCTAGGGATCCTCTAGCTCCTCTTTACCATTCCTAGCGTTTTCTATAAAACGCTAGGGATCCTCTAGCTCCTCTTTTACCATTCCTAGCGTTTTTAGAAACGCTGAGGATCCTCTAGCTCCTCTTTTACAATTCCTAGCGTTTTCTATAAAACGCTAGGTATTGAATGATTTTTTAATTTCATTTCTAGCGTTTTCTCCTTAAAACGCTATGTATTGATGATTTTTTTAATTTCATTTGTAGCGTTTTTTTTAAAACGCTACCTATCGACTGATTTTTTTAAATATTTTTTTATTTTTGTTTATTCTCCTTTTAATTACAACCTATAAATTCATTCCCTTCCAACAAAATTCATCAAATATCATTCCAACAAAATTCACAATATCATTACAATCCAATATAGATACACACATATGTACATATCACCAAAAGACCATATTAAACTAACAAGTACTTGCAACATAATTAATATATATCCAAATCATACAACATAATAACTAACTAACATTATGAAACTCAAAAGTAGCTACAAATTAAAGCTAGAAACATAACAAAGACAACCCTCATGACTACTGTCTTGACCACTCTCATGATCACTAAGTGATGTCATCTGACCTGCAATATAACATAATCCATGTTATTGTTAAATTTATAAAAACAATATAATTATCTATTAATAAAAAATAACGAGATATCATTAAGTCTATATTACCTTTTCCTTTTCCTAGATAAAATTTTGTTTGCAATTCGCGTCTTGGTATTTTTTTCCGACGAATAGTAATTCCATCATTATGATCTTTTCTAAAATATACAACATCCTCTATAGAAGTATTTTCCCCTATTATTGGTTCTGATGTTCTAAAGAAAGGGTCGTCCTCAACACCAACATCATCGGGTGCTTCATCATCATCGTTGTTATACACAAAAATTTTGTCAGTCAATAGAACAATAGACCAATTGATATTAACTGGATCAGTGACATAAAACACTTGTTGAGCTTGCGATGCTAAAATAAAAGGTTCATCTTTATATCCTAACTTGTTGAAATTCACCCGCATGAACCCCGATTCATCAATCAGAAACCAATATTATTGTCAACCCATTCACATTTGAACACAGGCTCTGAAACATATTGTAATCCAACTCCCATATGTGTTCAATGAAGCCAAAGTAAGACATATTCGCATATATGGGATTGTCTTTGTAACTGGATGCATGCATAGAATGAGCTACAAGAGTCACCCCACTATTTTGCATTTTACTCTGATCATCTTGTTCTTTTGTATAGAAAGTGCACTCGTTCATTAGATAGTCATTGTAAGAGAAGACATGTATATTTGGACCTTTTGCTAACCATCTCAATCTTTTTGAAATCAAAGTAGGATTCAAACACACTCACCATCAATGTGATGTTTTAGCCACACTATGAAACTCCTATTGTGTTCTTTTGCTAACCAAACTTGCTTCTTTCCCTGAATTGACTCTTAAGAATCTCCTTGTGCTTGGCAACATATGAATCAACCTCACTATCATTGTGAAGAACGTACAAGTGTGCTTGCTCTAGTTCTTTCCTTGATACCATCACTAATTTAGTTCTGTCATCCCTTTACTAATCCTTCCTACATGACGAGACCTTGCAAATTCCCACGTAATATTCAAGACTAGATAGATAGCCCGTGCAAAACTCAATAGCTTCTTCAACTATGTAGCGCTCAAACAATACAACCTCAGTCGTGTGATCAATTTTTCACATATCCTTTTAATATCTTCATGTAACGCTCAAACGGATACATCCATCTCATGTAACATGGGCCACACAATTGTGTCTCTCTAACCGGATGAACTATTAGATGAATCATTATGTCAAAAAGGAAGGTGGGAAATACATCTCAAGCTCACACAAAGTGACAATAATTTCTCTTTGCAATGTTGGCAACTTTCCGAGTCAATCAATCACTCTACTACAAATCGCCTTAAAGAATAAACAAAGTTTGGTTAAGGTCCGACGCACTTTCTTAGGCAAAATGGATCGTATACCAATGGGTAGCAAATGCTCCATGAGAACATGACAATCGTGGGACTTTAGAGACTTTAACTTGAGGTCTTTAATCGATACAAGAGTCGCCACATTTGAAGAGTATCCTCTCTGGAGCTTTAACTCCATGAAGAAACTCACAAAAGACAGTCTTCTCCTTTCTAGATAGAGTATGAGTGCACGGGAGGTAGATATGTACGTGTACCCTTCTTTCTGGGACCCAATTCAGGTCTCAAACCCATACTAACCAAATCCAACCTTGAGTTGATGGTATCTTTAGTCTTACCCGACATATTGAGTAAGGTGCCAATGACACTTTCGAAGACATTCTTTTCAACATGCATCACATCAATGAAATGCCTTACATATAATGACTTCCAGTATGACAACTCAAAGAAAATCGACTTTTTCTTCCACCCCCGTTTGGCAAGCTCTCCTACAAAAGGCTTCCCAAATTTAATGTTCAAATCTTCCACCTTTTCAAATACCTGTTCGCCCGTCAAAGGCGCGGGAGCTCTACGTGTTTCTGTATTCCCATCAAATGCCTTTCTCCACAATCGATAGTGATGAGTTGATGGCAAAAATCTACGATGACCAAGATAGATATTCTTCTTACCATGTTCCAACCACATCCAATCTGTGTTATCTTCACATATAGGGCATGCACATTGCCCTTTGTTACTGTACCTAGATAGATTGCCGTATGCAGGAAAGTCGTTAATTGTGCCAAAGATCATAGCCCTCAGGGTGAAACTTTCTTCTCTGAGCCCATCATACACCTCTACCCAGTCTCCCACATTTGCTTCAAGTCTTCAATTAAAGGAGCCAAGTATACATCAATATCATTTCCTGGTTGTTTGGGCCCAGAAATTAACAAAGACAGCATCAAATATTTGCGTTTCATGCAAAGCCACGGCGGTAAGTTATAAATCGCCAAAATCACGGGCCATGTACTGTGGGAGCTACTCTGGATACCGTGCGGGTTAAATCCATCAGCAGACAATGCAAGGTGTAGGTTTCTCGGGTCATCCCCGAAATTAGGATACTCAATATTAATTTTTTTTCATTGTGGAGAATCTGCCGGGTGTCGTAGCATACCATCTTTAATCCTTTCATCCTCATGCCATGTCAAGTGTTTTGCATCTTCTGAACTACGATACATGCGCCTAAATCGAGGAATTATAGGAAATACCACAACACCTTTTCTAAAGCAGACTCTCTCCTCGTATACCGCGGTGCATTACATTTAGGACACGACTTTAACAACGCATGTTCATTCCGAAATAAAATGCAATCATTCGGACAAGCGTGTATCTTCTCATAGTTCAAGCCAATAGACCCCAACATTTGCTTTGATCATACGTCCGAGAAGGAAGCACATTATCATTCGGCAACATTTCTTTCAGAAGTGCGAGTAAATCGGTAAAGCTCTTATCCGTCCATCCGTGGCGAGTTTTCAAGTTATACAACTTGATCACAGCCAATAATTTTGTGAATTCGAAGTACAACCCGCATACAATGGTGTCTCTGCATCGCTTATCAACTTCTCAAACATTTCAGACAATCATTAAGATCCTCTTCAACCACCTTTGCCATCTCTTCAAATTCGTTCGCATCAAATGAATGTGTTCCGGTGTCAACCGGCGGCGCATATCTCTTACTAATATCATTCATATTTGAAGATTCAGCTTTTTTCTCACCGTGCATTATCCAACAAGTGTAACTTTGATCAATTCTGTAACGCCCCAAAAATAATTGGCTAAGTATTTAATTAATTATTGAGAGTTAGGTGGTGGAGAAATATCAAAAATAATAAGATGGTGTTTAGTAATTAAATTAGAAGTGGTGGAAGTAATTGAAGGGGGTTGCAAATAAAGGACCAATGGCCCAAAGGCCATTAGTGGGCCTAGGGTTAAATGAAAATAAAAGAAAAGAATTGAAAGAGAAAAGGGGGATCGGCTGAGAGAGAGACAAAACCGAAAAAAAAAAGAAAAAAGGCGAGAGTGAGAGGAGAAGAAGGAGGCTCGCGCGAGAGAGAAGAAGAGAAGGAAAAGAAAAGAAAGGAAGAAAAAAAGGGAGAGAAGGAGGAGAGAGGAGGCGAAGGTGAGAGAAGAGGAAGAGAGAGGAGGCGAAGGTGAGAAGAGGAAGAGAAGAGGAAAGGAGAGTTTTCACAAATCCTTCGTGAAGAGAAGATCATTCGTGTTGCGGTGTTTTCGTGCGTGACCGTCTTCTTCGTGCTAGGAGCTTACGTATTCGAGGTAAGGGTGGGTTTAACGTTGATAATGGGTTTATGATGGGTATATGATGGGTATATGGGTAGTTAGGGATTGTAAAAATCGATTTGTGTTGTGATTGTTATATGAGATGAAAAATTGGACATTGAGTTGGGTGATTTGATGAGGTTTAGGATCGAGTTCATGTTAGGTGATGATGAGAACATGTGATTGAGTGTTTGAAATTGAGTTAGGAGGTGAAGCATGTTATGTTATAATTTATTTGAGTATTTGAGACTTATGTAGTAGTTAAATTGTTGGTTTATGATTGTGAGAATGATACAATGAGATTGTGAATAAATTGAGAGATGTGGGATTGTATGCTTAGAGATTAATTATTTATGTTTTTGAGGATTTATTTTAAATCAATTTGGAGTTTTTATATGGTGAAAAATGTACCGCCCTCGTGGTGACTCTGATAATTGCGCGCTTAAATTATAAATAGAAAAGGGGTGTTACAAATTCCATTCGCCTTTAAATGTCGTGCCAACTCCTCTGCAGTAACTGATTTTACATAACAACACCTTAAACAAGGACATTTCATACCACTAGAAGTCCCTAAACGTTCAACAACACAATTCACAAAATAATCCACTCCAGCATATACTCCTTGGATGATTTATTGGCGGACATCCAATTTCTATCCATAATTTCCAAATATTTATAATAAAATCACGAGAAGAGAACTTTAACATATGACCCATCAAGCAATTCGAATATAATGAAGAATCAATTCATATAAAAACAAACAAAATTTCCTCTTTTTTTTTTTTTCAATTCCACTCCTTATTTTCCCAAGCTATATCTATCTCATATTCTATTTCTATTCTCGGTCCTTTGGTCAAGACAAAGGAACCATAGTCTAGTCTTCCAAATAATTAATGAACTTAATTTATGTGTAACAAGAAGAGGCTAGTGGTAAAAAAAGAGTCTAGTGTGCACAAGTGACAAAACTAATATATTTCTAAACTACAACCCACAATTAATATCTAACAAATTTCCTAATTGTAATTTACAAGAAAAAATTGCAACAAGAGACTATTGTAATTAGAGAAAGGAACGAAATAAAGGAACCCAAACAGAGAAAGGAATAGAAAACTCACCGATGTTGTCGGTGAGAGGCGAGAAAGATGATGTTCACCGAGAGAGATGATTTTCGTTGAGAGAGATGATGTTAATTTGCGTTAGGGTGTTAGGGTTTTATGTTTACGGGTGAGTGATTTTGCGTTTACGGGTGAGAGTGTTAGGTGAGAGAGGAAGTAGCTCAATGGGAAACGAAAAAAATTATTTAACCATACCTAGCGTTTTCTAATCTATCTAGCGTGTTTTCTAAATACCTAGCGTTTTGAATAAAAGCGCTAGGATCTGTCTAGAGTGTTTACTAAATACCTAGCGCTTTATAAAAACGCTAGGGATCTATCTAGCGTGTTTTCTAATTGGCTAGCGTTTTGAATAAAAGCGCTAGGATCCGTCTAGCGTGTTTTCTAAATACCTAGCGCTTTCTAAAAACGCTAGGATCTATCTAGCGTGTTTTCTAATTGGCTAGCGTTTTGAATAAAAGCGCTAGGGATCTGTCTAGCGTGTTTTCTAATTGGCTAGCGTTTTGAGTAAAAGCGCTAGGGATCTGTCTAGCGTGTTACCTAATGGGTAGTGTTTTACTTTAAAACACTACTAATGGTGTAGCGTGTTATTAAAATGGGTAGCGTTTTTTTATAAACGCTACTAAAGGTGGCGATCTCTTTTTACAATTATGGCGTAGTGTCCCCGTCGACCCCACAGAGAAAAATTCCCCGCCTATGGGCCGCGAATGGGGTAATCCCCGCAGGGATCCCCACATGCAGGTACAGATTGCCACCCCTGATAACATATATTGTTAAAATTAGCAAAAGTTAATAAAATGATGAATTTTTTCAAAATGATTTACAATATTGAGTATTATTAATAAATATGTTTACAATTAATGTTTAGTCTAGCAGGTTCGAGCAGTTTTCGACATCCCCATTCTGCTCCAGGTTAAAGCGAATTTCTCCATCAAAATTGAACCATGGTTGAATGAGTATCTACTGGTTCAGGTTCTGCTGCCATGTTTACTTTTAATAAATCCAAAAGGTAAAATAAATTATTAGTTACATCATTTTTTTTGGTGACCAAAAGGGTTTTAAGCCCAAAATGTGTTTGTATTTTTAATAAAGAACGAAGAACACAAAATTTACGACTTAATGTTACAAACATAATTATCATCCATCTATCTTTTCCAATTTTTTTTACAGGATCACTACTAATTATTAAATAACTTATATGTAACCGATATGTTTTGATAACAAATGTGATATACAAATTATATTCTTTATTTACACATCTGTATGGCTTAACTTCTTATTGAATTTTATGCTACATGTATCAACTTTTTATAATACTAAAAACACGTATTTGCCCTATGCATCGCACGTGTTAATATCATATTTCATAGCTCCATATATTTATTTTTTCCAAAAATTTAATTTAATTTAATATATTATAGTGAATTTGCATCGCACAGGTTACATACTAGTTTCATAAATAAATTATATCATCGTGCCACATAAAATAAACATGTGTTCTTCTTTGTCAACGCTACTAAGGACCTATGGGTTAGCCTACCCTACTAAAGTATTGTATAGTAGGGTATTGTATAGTAGGCGAGCGAGTTAGCGAAGACGCTTAGGCTAATAGATAAGAGAGCGTCAGTGCGTAGCCCCTTATTTCCGACCAAGGTGAACAAACAATGCGAATAACAACAAGATGGATCCCCACACAGAGTTCCTTGACATTAGCTAGTTGTTCAATTACTAGTGAAAATTGATGAACCTAATCAATACAACATCCCTGCATTTAACGTCATTAATCCCATTTATTTGCTTTTTTTGAATTCAAAAAACAACCAGCAAATTACATTCCGTTGACAACTTTAATTCATGACTATAATCTGATTAAAATAATGGATAATAGAATAACCACATAATTTTAATAAGGAAATAAATATTAATTATGGACAAGTATTTTTGAATATATGGTACTCTGGTTTCGAAACATTGACTACTACATAATGACACTAATTATTCAATTTGAATTTTAAACATTGACTACTACATACTAAACACTGAATACCAACTAACGACACTAATTATTCAATTTGAATTTTAAATTAACATCGTGGATAATACTCTATTCATTACGCATTAATGGACTCATATTATATTATATTATATTATTATTCAAATCTGAGTTTCAAATGAAGTTTATATGCTATTATAAAGTCTCAAACTTTGGTGAAAAAAATGTCTCACACTAAAAGGCAAAATACATACATATTCGCTCTGAATGGTCATTAAATATGAATTTTGAAACAACTTAACATTGTCTTTAACAATTCAAATTAGTGTAAAACAATTCAAATTCAATATCAAACTTTTAATATAAAATTCATCAAACAATATTATTAGAAAATTTAATTTTCAAAACGGCTATCAGGCAATATTGTTTTTTTTGGAATATAATTTTTTTGACAATAAATATAAATAACATTCCATACGAAACTTTAGAGTACAGCCATAAGATTCAAAAACAAGTTGATAATCGTCATTGAAAATTATTCAAAATTGATAATCGTCATCATAATCATAAGTATTATAAATCACAAGTTTTTCAAAGAGCCGTCCACGTCACTGTCCATAGAAAAAGCCACGCACATCTTGAAAAAATAGGTGGCATGCCAACTAGGACAACCACACACAGAGGCACTAATATAAACGGTCCACAAACATATATATATATATATATATATATATATATATATATATATATATATATATATATATATATATATATATATATATATATATATATATATATATACTAGTATGTACACCCGTGCAAGCAAGACGTATATATTTATATGTGAACGTAGCATCTTGATTGGTTGATTGGGTCGTTATCAAATTTTTGGTTGCTGCCTTTGATCGTTTCACGTGATGATGCACGCGCTTTCTTCTTGAAAAAACAAGCGTCTTTACTCCCACTTTAAGATATAAAATGGTTATGAATTTAGAATAGTTTAAAAAGTCGCTATTTTTAGATCCATACTGAATTACTATAGACAACTTAAATGTTGTGAGATCAGTGTGGAAGGAAAGAAGAACAGAATATTCGTAGCATGATTATAAGAAAATAATGCAGCAAGAGAGAAGGCATTGCTTTCTTATGCATTTTAATTAAATTTTACAATGTCTTTATTGTTTGTGTTTATTTCGTTATCTGTAATATATGATAAGCCCACCTTTATATATGATGATCGAAACAGGGTGTAATGGGGATTGTGTTGTTTGGTCATAATTTTGCATGACTTGGTAAGTTTTGTCCTTCCCGTTCTTTTTTTTTCTTCCAATGTTGCATCAAAAGAAAATAACCAGTTCTATTTCTTGAAGTATCAAGTAGTAAATAATACACATCTTGCAATGAAATATAATAGAGATCAAGCCACAATGTGATCAGCAACCTGCTATCAAAGGTAACACCAACAATAACAACAACAACAAAAGGTTACCACCGGATATAACAAGTCAACAACTGCGCAGCAAGTCACAACTCATCAAAGAAAATGAATGTGCTACTGCTATCTCATGTCACTTGTAGTTTAGTAAAGTTAAAACTCAATTAGGTTTTCTGTTAGCTTGAGTTTGTTAGATGTAGTTGGAATCGCCATACAATGCAAAAGCCGATTCAAGTGTAATTGAGCTTCATATATAACCATTGCATATCTGTGTAATGATCTCACATTGAATAAACCAGAAATTCATTCTTGATTGTATCCTTTTAAAATAAGATCTTCAAGTTTCCTCTGAGCCTTAGTAAGGACTCTGCATAATGCACATATTGCAATGGAATTAGCTCATGCAAGTTTTAAATTTGATACTTCCCTTGGTAGAATGCAATTTTTTTCAATACAATGAAATCTTTCATATTGAGAATGTATATGGAAACATTGAGAGCTCCTATATGGAAAGATTGCAAATGCATTTTAATGGTTTATATTTTGGACTGCCTCTTATGTTGATAATCTGGTGTTTCTGATCTTTGTGTTCCAGTTTTTTAGGTGAATAGAAATTGGGAATTGACACAAAATTCCCAAATATTGGCTACCGACACAAACAACACTGATGTAAGAAATCTGCATTTTTCTTTGTCGTTGTCATTATTGTTTGTAGCTCTAATGTTCCTTATTCGGACTCTTTAAATATCTGGTTTTTATTTGGGATGTTGAACGTCAACCTAACTATCATTATGTCCTTGGAGCTACAAGGTAACATGATATAGAAATCATAGAATGAAGCAGATGCGTGCTTTATTGAATTGTGATGATATCATTTATTATAAATGTTAGTTGATTTATTTGTACATGTTTTTTTGTTGTTTAAGTCTATTTTTTCAGTTTTTTCTCAATGAACAATTTGTGAATAGGTGTTCCATGGGGGAGACGAATTCATTCTAATGTATTCTGCACAATATCAATTTCTTTTTTCCATGGCTCAAACTCCAACAAGTATAGCTACTGGGGTTCTTCTTGACAAAGAGTTCATATTAATGTTTTCTACTTCTTTAGATCAAGGGCATATGATGTTTTCTACTTCTAACTGTGGATTATATGGGTAGTATTCTCTCAATTATGTCTTCAAGAGTTGAAGTTTTCTAAACTTTCCCTCCTTTCTTTTGATTATCACACTTCTTATGGAAGCTCTGTTATTGAGTTTGCAGTAATTTTTTATTGTGAAGTTGGTATTCTCATTTGAACAAATTCTTCTATAGCAACAACCAAAAGATTTCATCTTTCCCAGTATGTAGCTTATTGAGAAAGAGGGAAATTTTGAAAGAGTTTTAATTTTTTCTGTTGAATGATAAATTGAATTATTGGTTAAGGGATTTAATCAGTCAAACTTTATTTAATCAGTCATGTGACACCCTTAATTTCATAAGCATAACTACCAAGTACTCAACTTAACCCATGAGCTTTTGAGGATTCATTTAGAAGAATTTAATTTACTTTCAAAATATACATACAACATAAAAATATAGCTTTATATAACTACCTTAGTCAACAATAAAATCTCTTAAATCTAGGACTCTAATTGTGATCCGGCGGTTACTAACGCTCTACATTGAACTGCTGATGAGCAATCCGGATATACTCTTCACCTTTCCAATGTTATCTGTTACTTAGAAACATCACCCCCAAACATAGTGAGTTTTACAACTCAATAACAAAGAATATACCAAGAAAAATTTTACTTGATGTTTCCAGCCATATCCGTGTGCGAGATATGGAAAATCCTCTCTGCAACATAGAAAGTATAAATCACATACAAATGTTTTTCATTCAAATACAGTTCTCGGATAATAACGAAAGAAGCACAACAATATAAGACAAGAATCACGCTGCATCAAAAGATCACAATAAGATTTGTGCACACTTATATCATAAATAAATATCATAAATCAGACACTTATTATACTATGTGCACATAGACCACTTGATCTCTTCATTGTGGCGAACGGTGATCCTAGGCCGTATTATCTCTTTGTCACGGCAAAACGGTGACATAGGCCGTATTATCTCTTCGTCACGGCAAAACGGTGATCCTAGGCTGTATTATCTCTTCGTCACGGCAAAACGATGACATAGGCCGTATTATCTCTTTGTCACGGCAAAACGGTGATCCTAGGCCGTATTATCTCTTCGTCGCGACAAAGCGGTGATATGAAAGGGTTATGAGCATTTCACTCATAGGCTGCATTCTCTCTTCGTTGCAGCGAACGATCTATGAGCATTTAGCCCATAGGCTGCATTATCTCTTCGTTGCAGCTAACGGCGTCCAACAACAACAAATCGAATAATTTTTCCCAATTTTTCTAGAGATAGTCAACTCACTTTCTAACGTAATGCAATTGGCCCCATATCAAAATTAAAAGCTAATAATTCAGGAAAAATCACATACTAGGACTGCTTAGTGCAGTATTTTTAAGAAATTCAAAATCACTCACATACAACTTTAAAATATCTTTTTCTTCATCCAAGTATACAAGTACCCAAAACTTCAATCAATGCTAGACCTTATTCAATCATTAGCTAGAAACATATGAAAAAGAAGGTTCTCAAGCAACTAGCAAATGTACCAATTTTGAGCAAAAATCAAATTAGCATACCACAACTCACACACCACTTCTAACAAACACCTTGTAGGCAATCAAACAAACCACTTTCCTCTAACACACATTCAACACCATTTCTTTATCCTCAATCATTCAAAATCAACAATAATCATCCTTTATAAGTTAAATAGAAAGCTAATCACACTCTAAGAGAGGTTTGAGGGGATTCTTTGTTACCTTGAAGGAACTTTGGAGAAGATGTAGAACTCAAAGCTTGACTTTTGTTTTCTTTTCTTGTTGATGGAACCCTAACTCTTTCCTCTTCCTTCTCCTATTCTTCTTCCATAAATACTACAAAATTGTGAAGCCTAGCTTCTATCTTCCTATCTGTCGAAATAAGAGTACAGCCTACACCAATGATAGGGGAATCTACCTTTAAAGGCCCCAATGTTTTAACCCGATAATTTTGAAGGTAATTCTCATTAACATGCATAAGAATTACGATAATCTTTCTTAACTATCTCTAGAATATTAATCATATATTTTTATTGCATTCTTAAGACTTCCAATTGTATATTGTTATTTTTTTGACACAATATTGTTATTGCTATGGAGGCTGATGTAACAACTCTAGGATTAAAAAAGTGTTGTCACATTCTTCATTGTGTCCATATTTGTTATTTTGGGATGAATAGTTATGCCTTCGTTTTTTCTGTCCGGAGTTTTAACTTTTTGCATGTTTAGACATGTTTATTTCTCTATATATATGATTTGCGGACAAATAAGGAAAAATGATTAATGATGTGTATTATAGACTTTATTTTGGTATATAAATTTTTAATGCAAAAAATGGAGAGACTTCCCTAATATTGGAACTCTGCCAAATCATATCACTCTTGGCTTTGAAGAGAAGTTTGAGTCCAACAATAAAGGTAATTTCATTTGAAGATCAACTGTACGTGCCCTTTCTTTTTGTATAAGGGCTTATGTCTAAGCTCTAAACAGGTTCACCCATGTATGTTAAGTTTTAACAGTTTCACCCAATGGACTATGTTTTTCTATGTCTAGGTGTAAGCATGAATTAACAAAGTTTCCTTTACTAATCTCTCACCCATATTAACCTTTGAGTTCGAATCGTAAACCATGTATGTATTTATCAATGCACCTATCTATGTCGACCAGTACCAAAATAAGTTTGAAAAAAGTTTAAGAAATGATTAACGCGCAAACATCAACGTATAACACAAACCATTAAAAAATCATTACAAAGTTTCTAGCATCCCAACTACAAAGCATTTAGCTCATGTTGAGCATTGACAAAAACATACAAATTATGATGGTTACCATATTCATACTAATGAAAATATAAAGAAAAGAAAATAAAATAGAAGATATACTACTTAAGTTCCTTTGCATGAATTAGTCATGTAATGTTGTGACATCGCTTCGTAGCATTAATGTACATGAACTTTATCAATAGAGATGGAGCTTCTTTTTGCGATAACAATGGAGAAGAGAGTGTTAACAACTCTAACTCTTTGAACCAGCAAAAATATCAAGTGTGGAGGGAGAAGTGTAGAAATGTAGTCGAGCGTGTCCTTGAGAAAAATGTTCACTTGTGCTTTTATCCAACTTGTCTAAAAAAAGTGAGAAGTGACAACCCAGCAACCAAAAGTATTTTTCCATTTGCAAGTGAACAAATGTCCCTAGCAAGCTCAATGGTTGGTGAGCGTGTAAGTTAGGTTGTCCATATAGTGGCGCTGATGTGATCCAATTTAGAAGCGCCAATCTACACTTCTGATTTTCTCTCTCTTGATGGCGTAGGCAAGTTGATGATGTGGCATCAAATGCTGCAGTATTGAACAAACACATAAAAATACCACAAGACTTCCAAAAGCACGAGATTATCTCCAATCAGATCCTAACCTTTAATGCAACTAATTATCACTTAATTACCTGTTTGCATAACATTATTGAGATACTTACAATAATTTAAGTCTACAAAGCATAAATACTTCTTACAAATAAGACTTATCACAAATATAGAGAGTTTTGATGTTAGTCATTGTAATTTTTCTTCGTGTTTGTCCCTACGATTTCCAAAATCATTACTTTTAGTCCCTAAAGTGTTTTTTTTTGTTTTAAAAAACTTATATGGCTTTCATTTTAGTCTCTATAAATATAGCAAAATTTCATTTTAGTTCCCGCAAATATAGTAAATTTTCTTTTTAGTCCTTGGCCATGTAATAAAAAAAGCTGCATTAACTTTTTTAAACACAAAAAACACTTTAAGAACTAAAAGTGATTTTGTTTTGGAAAAACAAAACTGGTATTTAAGCCTTTGTTTTTTTTTACAGGAACTAAAATCAAAACTCGCTATATTTTTTTTTGTATAAATCAGTATCCTCTACACGCAACTATATAGACTAATTCATCGAATCGGGTAAGACCACAAGAGTGACAAAGCTCTCTCCCTCGAGATTTAATATTATTGCATTCGCAAAACTAAATTCAAAGTGAAGACATTGATTAAACTTGAAGAGATCCGAACCATCTGATTCAAATCCTCCCGAGTAAAACTTGCTGCTATATTTGTAGGGGAAGTAAATTGGTATTTAAACCTTTGTTTTTTTAACTTATTTTCCCACCGATAGAAAGAAAGTAGAAACGAGGGATCCGAAAACCACCAAAATCCCCCCCAACCACTGTGACTAGATTTAATTATCATGTGGTCGATATTATTCCTTCTCATCTCTCCCATCGTGCACAATGCACAGTCACATTTGAAGATGACGGTTGCCAAATTCCTAACACAGAAACCAAACCACGGTCCACTCACATTATCCACTTTTCTTTCCACAAATCCAAACCCCATTGTCATTTTGCACACTCTCAAAAAGTTCTTCTCCGTCCAGAAACACATTCTGAATCATGAACGCTTTACCATCATCAACAACAACAACAACTAATACCATTTTCTACTCAAATCTTCGATATTCCAATAACAATTTCCTCTCCTTCAATCAACGACGGTTAGTGTTAGTTCCAATTAGAGCAACTGCTCCAAATACAGGAAAGGAAAGCAAGAACGATGAAAAACGAGAAGAAGAAGAAGAAGAAGAAGAAGAAGAAGAAGAAGAAGATCAGAAACTTCAGGAACAATCGGTATCGCTTAGTTTGGAAGATGTGAATCCGGTAGGATTAGGTAGAAGATCGAGGCAATTATTCGATGAAGTATGGAGGAAATTCTCGGGATTAGGTCAAATTTCTAGGACAATTCGTGATACTGATGAATATGAAAAGGAAGCACTTCAACTTGGACCTATGTGTGAGTTTGCAATTCCTGGTGCTCAGAATACTACTGTGCTTGTTGTTGGTGCTACTAGTCGTATTGGTCGAATTCTTGTTCGTAAGCTCACGCTTAGAGGTTACGCTGTTAAGGTCTTTTCTAAATCTTTCCCCTTTCTAATTTATCTGTTTAAACAGAATGAATCTCAAACCATGGTTTGAAATTTGAATGTTCCATATTTCATAATTAAATTAAATCAAATTAGATTAATATAAATTAAATCCTTTAGAATAAGCTTTTGAAAGAGTTTAATTTGCTATGCACTATCCGCGTAAACTTTTATTAGGACCACAACCAATTACAATTCATGGGTGACATATAATGTTACTAGTTGACTAATTTTTTTTTAGAGTTTAATTAGTATACACATTCTTTGTAAAGTTTATTACACTATCCACCAATCACAACACATGGTAGGGATGACACATCATGTGGTTACTATTTGAGTAACTTCTTTTTAATGACATGTCACACTATCATTGGTAGTTAGTGTAAAATATGTATACACATTTTGTGTATATAATTTAAACTTTTTTTTAATAGCGTGTGGACTTGTAATTGTTAGATGGTGTCTTATACTATTGTGTATTTGAAAAGGAGTTTCGCTTGCAAGTTGCCTTTTTATATGTAGTAGATACAATACAATACTACACACATTACACACACAAGGGCAAACCTTGGTTAAGGGCCTCGGTAAGACTAAAAGAAAATCTGGTTCAGAAAGTAATGGCAAATTTTTCTCCTTTTGAGATGAGAAAATGGATTTTAGGAGAAATCTGTTGGAATCCAGTCTTTAGAGCAGGAATTCTAGCAAATTTGAATGGAATCGGTGCAATTGAGAGAATGTGAGTTGTTTTACAACATGATTATGATCTAACAATCTCCCTTACTAGTGCTACTTCGGCAAAACTGAAAATGTAAAATTAAGAATGAAATCATGAAGTGTTGCAGTATATAATTCATGTAACACCTTTTTTATGTAATATATAGCTGATCCCATTATTATTTCTAACATAACTAAATCTTACAGCATGATTAATGTGTCCTTCAGGAACAGCTAATCATAAGTTCAATATTATTAAAATAAGTAAATAACAATAAAATTGTATTTATCAAAACTTATGTTGATGTTATTTTAATATTATATATTTAGTTTTGGATTAGCTGTATTTATAGTTACTCCTAGTGTTCATGGAATAATGGCCTGAATCACTGAATCTGCAGAACAAGCCATCGAATGCATACAATCAGAAGTTTTATAAATACTTGTCACTCATGATTTAACATCACATGATCTTTCCAATTTTGTTCTTCTTGAAAATATTATGTATTAAATTGACTGCAGACTTTGGTTTAGACGATAGTTCCCCCTGGATATAACACTGAGATTAGAAATGCTCTTCTCGCCTATTTCTCAGAAATGTTTTAAAAGTTTCAATTGTTGCTTTAAATGGCTGTTCAACATAAACTGGTCTTAAATGTTAAATCAACTTTTTTTCTGTGCAATAAAGGCTTTGGTAAGGAAGGCAGATCAGGAGGTGGTAGACTTGCTTCCAAGGTCAGTCGAGATATTGATTGGGGATGTTGGTGATCCCACCACGGTGCAGGCTGCTGTAGAAAACTGCAACAAAATAATATACTGTGCCACTGCCCGCTCTTCTATTTTCGGTGATCTCTTGGGGTTGATTATCGAGGAGTTTATAACCTATCTAAAGCATTTCAGGTCTGCCTCCGCACTTTGAAGCCCCCTCCCCTTATACGAAAATAAGGCCTATGCATTCATGCTTTCATGTTACAAATTGCCAAGTAGGAATCTAGACAATTCCAATCCATATTTTTATATCAACTTAACATATCAACAACAACAACAACCACAAATTATGATGAGCTAAAGTTAATTAGTATTATTCATGATTCCTCTTTTATAAAATCTTATCATAAATCATACAATTTAATTTCGTATCCTTCCTAATGGTTTTATCCTCGAGTTTTTGTGGCCTATTGGTGTATCATCATCCTTAGTGGAATTTCAATAGGTTTTCCCACATGTCCAAACAGTGGCAGACCTAGGACATTGGGTCAACGGGTGCATATTATTCCTTCAGTCTCATATTAAGTGTCAAATTCGGAATATTTTTTCTCTCATATTATTTTTCATTTTAGAATATCAAGGGAGCATTAATTACATTTTCCAATAGTATCCTTATTTATTTGTATTGTATCTCAACGGCCCCATATTAATAAGTCCTTTCATCTTACGCTCAGTACACTAAGGTCATTTTAGTCAAAACTAGTATATTACCCATGCATACGCACGGGTGACACTGTATTTGTCAAGGTTCTAAATAGCGGTCGCGGTCACGTCGCGGTCGCGTTAAGGCTTTCGCGATTTCGGCTGTTGCGCTCGTCGCGGTGTGAATTAATCATAAAATTTAACTAAAATTATTTGTCGCGGTATAGGTCACTACCGAGACGCTTTTGTCGCAACCCGCCGCGTAACGGACCCTTTTTTAGAACCTTGGTATTTGTTATAATTTGCTATGAAATTATAATTGATTGATTGATTTTAATAGTTTTAGATTTTAATAAATAGTAAATTTTAGATTATTTAATTATTGAGTATAATATTAATGATTTTTTTAAGAAATGTACTACCTTAAATGACAAAGAGAATAAAATTTGGCAAATTTTACTATAAAACCAAATGCTTCTTAACCAAACTTAAATTTGGCAAATTTCAGGATCACAATAATAAACTGGCCCAGTTGCGGGCTGGAAAAAGCAGCAAAAGTAAGCTCTTGATTGCCAAATTCAAAACTGAATCTTCACTGGATGGATGGGAAGTTCGTCAAGGAAGTTACTTTCAAGATGTAGTTACCACAAAATATGATGGAGGGATGGATGCCACATTTGAGTTCACTGAAAATGGAAATGCCGTTTTCTCAGGTATATCTGAAGGATATCAATGAACAATACAAAAAAGGTTTTGCAAGATTGTTGCAGTTTACATATTCTAGTTTTACCCCTGTATTTTTAATTTTAGGGTATGTATTCAATAGAGGAGGCTACGTAGAACTGTCAAAAAAGCTTTCTCTACCTCTGGGTTGTACTCTTGACAGGTATTAGATACTACTAGATAGATAATTTCGCAGATAAGAAAATCATCTAGAAAAGTTTTATATTTTGTGAAAATATGAACTTTTATAAGCATGATGAGTTGATCTGTCATGATAGGTATGAGGGTCTGGTTCTCTCTGTCGGTGGCAATGGAAGATCTTATGTATTAATTCTTGAAGCTGGTCCTTCGGCAGATCCAAGTCAGAGTAGATTGTATTTTGCAAGAATTAGTACAAAAGTGGGATTTTGTAGGGTAACAATCATTTTCCCTTTAATGATGCTCTGGTTTGTCCATTATGACTAACATGCTCATGAATTTTGTTTTTAGCACTGATGATAGATCAAGTCATAGCTTTCATGTTTCCTATCTTTATTACTACGACAGGTTAGAGTGCCATTTTCATCATTCCGCCCTCATGGATCCAGATCAGCCAGTTTTAGACCCTTTTCTTGTACATACATTAACAATACGCTTTGAGCCTAAAAGACAGGTTATGTCCAGTACCTTATTGTTTCCAATTCTTTTACTTAAATTTAGCTTGTGTTTTGGACCTTGAACTTGTCTTGTCTCTGTTTTTGTCACATATATACTATTTTTGTAAAATCAATCTGCAATAACTTACCCTCCTTTCATTTAGAAAGATGTGGATAAAGGGTGAGAAACAAAATGATCCTCATGTTCTGACCCTCATTTGCCTCCTTACATAACATTTTACCCTCTTTTTTCAGCATAAAGACTTATGTTTATTTATTTATTTAGAATAGTTTAAGTTGCAGTGTGCTGATCCTATGTTCATTCTTGTTTCAGAGGTCTATTGAAGTAAATGAGACAAAGAAACAGGATTTGAGAAGCTTTAAGCTTATCTTGGAATATATTAAAGCCTTGCCTGTAGGTGCTTTTATACATTTTTACTTATTGCGGCATAAACTAGAACAGAGTAGATTATATGTTTGTCTTATGTTCACTGTATATATCATATAATGATCGAAAATGAATAGTTAAATGTAGATTGCAATGGAAAATGTTCACATTCTTGTTTCAGAGGCCTACCTATTGAAGTAAATGAGACAAAGGAACAGGGTTTGAGAAGATTTAGGCCTATATTGGAATATATAAAAGCCTTGCCAGTAGCCTGTAGGTGCTTTTATGGAGGTTTTACTTATTGCGGAATATACCAGAACAGTCTAGATAATATGCTTGTCTAATGTTCACCGTATACATCACATACGTATTGAAAATGACTAGTTAACTGTAGATTGCAATGGCAAATGCTCACATGAATGAGGAGGATAAAATATTTATACCAATTATTTATTCCTATGATTATAAAGCACAAGGATCAAGGCAACAACTGTGTGGACAATAAAGAATGGAGCTTGTTTATTTTATTAAGATTTTTAATTTCTATCTTCTGAAAGGTGTGGTAATTCTTATAAGCTTGGATATGTCTCACAAACTATAACTCTTGGTAGAAATCTTGCACATCCTTTCTTTCTCTCTCTTTCTACTACACCCTCTTTTTTTGTGTGCTGATAATTATCAATTCAAATACTCGGGTTTGGCAACCTTGCAATGCTTAGCATTCTTTGTCTAATTGCTGGAAACTTGGACAAGCTTTTATTAGAACTGGCTCTCTCCCTACAATCACTTATTGACACATCCGTGTAGGTATATTGATATTCTGAAGCAAGTCATGAAGGGAGTTGTTGCCATCATTGTCTTATCCAAGTTGGTTATCCTACACCAAAAAGGTCGTGGGTTCGAGTCATAGAGGGGGTGAAGGGGAGAACCACCATTGATCCCTTTTTTAAGTTAGAGAAAGGGAAAATAATTGTTATTCCAAGAATGCTGTTTTCTCTTGTGCTGTTTGTTTGTAGTGTGAAATTACTTGTACAGTTGTACGGCATGCATTATGTCATTGCTTGTTTATTGTTCTGCATGATACCAAATAATGTGAAAACAGAAGAAAAAAAAAAGACTGCTGAATAAGGCACTTCGACAGTACATACTGTTCTGCTGTAATGTTGGTTATACTTTTCATCCTAATGTAAACTTTGCATGTTAATATCTTGCAGACTGGGCAAGAAACCGATTTTATCTTAGTTTCATGTTCTGGCCTAGGAATTGAGCCCTCCAGGCGGGAGCAAGTTCTTAAAGCCAAGAGGGTTGGTTCCTTTCTTTATTTTATTTGTTTCTTAGGTTGAGAATTGATTCTTTTGTTCTTTTTATTGGTCATCTTAATGTTGAACTCTCCAGGCAGGTGAAGATTCCTTAAGAAGATCTGGCCTTGGCTACACAATAGTTCGTCCAGGTCCATTACTGGTAAAGTTTCTATTGTATTCTTTGTCATATGTGTATAAGAGGAGCACCACTTCCATTTCTGTTATGCCTGCAAATTAATGTTGTTTTGTTGAGGCCTAAGCCGCGTTTCTTTAGAAACTAGTAATGAAACAAAACTGTTTACAAATCGTGATCCGAACTAGCATGCCAGTGAGAATTGAAGCAAGTGGAATGTGTACTTGATGTGCATCTGATTGATTATTAATGGCTTAAGATTGATAAAACTTTGTTCATAATCAATGTTCTGATTTCGTTGCACTAATTAGCACTTCATTTGCATTGGGAGATGATGTAAATTAGATTTAGCTTTATTATTTAATTGGGGGTTTTATTTTGTAATAAGGTTTCTCAGTTGAGATTATTTTTTGTAAATTGTTATTTAGGGACTTGAAACAAGAGGGTGAACAGGAAAAGCTGATATGTATTTCTTTTAATCAGAAAAAAGTTATAGAATCGATCATTTATATAGGTTCTATAGTATCTATCCTAATTAAGGAGTTAGAAGAGAATAAAATCAGCAAATAGATGAGAGCGTGAGAAGAGATAAAGAGATAAGAAATAGGGTAGATTTGGGGCATGGCCGCTACCTGTCACCAAGAATTTCCCTCCATGCAAGTAAGGATAAAACATTCTCTCCACCTCCAAACACCCCAATGTTAGAGGGAGCTAAGTGAAAAGGAATTTTACTCACCTCTTAATCCTTATATTTTCAACCAGCCAAACATGCGGTTAGTGTGAAAATATTACAGCATTTTTATATTATATCAGCTAACTTGCAGTTTTACTGACAGGAAGAACCTGGTGGTCAGCGGGCTCTAATATTTGATCAAGGAAACAGAATATCTCGGGTATGTGTATTCTATAAAAAAAAATTATCAACTTAAACGAAATGGAAAATAAACACCACATTCACTATCACGCAGTCACACTCGGTTCGAACTCGAGAGCTGCGTAGCTGAAATTGCCAGTTCAACCAGCATTGGGAGCCAATGTATTCCATAATTTACTACCACCGTAGAAGCCTATAATTTTCGCCCAACATTTTCTATTAGAGTCAAGTTTGTTTTTATAATGTCTCTTCTCTTCCTTTCTTTACTTTTATTTACTAACATCTTTCAAATACCTGTGAACAATTTTTCATTATTGGAATAATTGATCCGACTAATGCCAATTCCCATAATTTACAGGGCATCAGCTGCGCTGATGTGGCTGATATATGTGTCAAGGCACTACATGATACAACTGCGAGAAACAAAAGCTTTGATGTGAGTAAACCTTCTTGGTTATAAGAAAGAACTTAAAACCTAAAGAAAAGAAACTAAAGCTTTTCAACCTTGTCTAGGTATGTTACGAGTATGTTGCTGAGGATGGGAAGGAACTTTATGAGCTGGTATGTGAGCAATGATAAATGACTTATTAGCCAATTTGGTTCCTGTAATTTCATAAAAGTTCAATTTAGTCCTTGACAGCTGCAATGTATAACTTAGTACCGACTTTTGCAAAAATGTTTCAGTTTAGTCGATTCGTTATACTAATTTTGTCCTTCTATTTTGCAAAGAGGAGCTGAATTGAAACAGTTTTGCAAAAGTCAAGTGCTAAGTTGATATATTGTGTATGTCAGGGACAAAATTGATATTTTGTAACCTTTCAGGGACTAAATTGACTAATAACTAAATGATAAAAAGCAATTTTGTGAAGGAAAAATTCAAAGTACATGATCGTGTCTACATAACTGGAAAACTGTTATTTTGTTTCTAATTAGGTTGCACACCTGCCTGACAAAGCAAATAACTACTTGACACCGGCACTTTCTGTCCTAGAGAAGAATACTTGAGCATCCCTGGTTGAGACAACATACTTCCAGGAAACAAGGTTTCATAGAATTGCCTCTTCTGCTTCTATACATAGCAACGGTTATTTTTTTTAAGTTACCCAAAAAAAAAAATAGCTGGTCAAATGGATGTAACTATTTTTCCTGTATATAATATATCCACGGTCAACCTAAAGTATATGACTTGAGAAATTAAATAAATTTGTAAAGTCATCCTTTGAAAGTTAAAAGAATACAAAAATATTGATTTCAATAACTAAATTGCATTAGGGGTATTTTTGGAATTTCAAACATACAAACGATGTGTACTAGTTCACGGTAAAAATAAATTAAAATACGGTTTTAAATTAAAGTAGAAAGTAAAGAAACAAATGATTTTTACTAGTTCACTATCAACTTAATTGTTACATCTAGACCTTTATAAGAAGGATTTTTCGAACTATAATCACACATATTACAACATCAGGAGGGATTTTGTTACTATAAATCTCTTAGCTTTACACATGCGAATATCTTCGGACTAATCTTAGTCTAGGGGCTAGGGTTGGAAATGAGTCGAGCTGAGTCGAGCTGAGTCGAACTTGGTTCGGCTTGACTCGATAAGAATCGGTTCACCAGAGCTTCGACTCGAGTTCGACATGACCCTTTTTTCAAATGACTTACTCAAGCTCACGAAAGAAATTTCGGTTCAAATTTCGTGAGCTCACTTCATAGGAATAAAAAGTTAAAAAAATCTATTTTTTTGTAAAAAAACAGAAAATTCTAGATTTTGACATTTTAAAATAACAATTTAGTAATAGTTTTGAATGAAATAATTAATTATATGAAAATATAAATATAATTTTTTTTGTTTATCTATCTCATGAGTTTAATAAAAAAAATAAACAAGTATAATAATAAAATAATTTTAGAATTGCCTAATGATATAATAGTTAGTGCTAAAAAAACTACACCAACAAATAAACAAACAAACTTTGCTTTAGAAACACAAAATGTATAACAAATATCATATTGAAATAAAAATGGTGGAGTAATATATATATATATATCGAGTTGATTCATGAACCAAACGAGTCGAACTATACCTAGCTCAAGTTCGGCTCATTTATTTAACGAGCTCAATTTTCTGCTCAAGTTCAGTTCATTTGTTTCATGAACCAAGTTCAACGAGCTATTTATCGAGTCGAGTTTCGAACTATGTTCAAGTTGGTTCGGTTCATTGCCACCCCTACTAGGGGCGTTTGTAGTGCAATTTGGTTCAGGTTTGAATTAGAAAACCAATTGATACAAAGATTAAAATAACACGTAATTTGGTTCTCTAAAAATATCTGAGCTAATCGATTTGATTAAATGCAGTTTAGGTTGGATCTATTGATTTAGTTTTTATTTTTTGTCGAGAATTACTTCTAATATTTTATTTAAAGAGCTAGTAGTAGCATTAGCATATGGAGTCTTACATATTATGAGTGATTAATGTTTGGTTCAGTTTGGTTTGGTCCTAGATAAGGCAACCGCAAACCAAACCGAATTAATCCACGCTATTGATAGAAAAAATGCCAAAACAGATCTAAAATATTCAATTGTGTGGGGTTTTCAGTTTTTCAGATCGGTTTGCAGTTATTGATTGGTTTGGATATAAACACACATATCTTAACCTCTATTCTATAAATATACTTTTTGTGGTTGTCGAAGATCTTTTTTGTTTGAACCCCTTCTCTCAAAATGTTACTATTGTGCTTTTAAGGATAAATGCCTCCACAAGGTAGACAAAACAACCTTAGGTTTTTGACTTTTAGAAAGCTTTAAAATCTTTCAACTCGAGAGAATAAAGGGCTTACAAGCCTAACTATAAATCAGGGTAACTTTTTTTATAGAAAGGAATACATTGTATTGAACTTCTATTTCTTGGGGGTATTATAGTGATTTTGTGACTTAACACCATTATGATTCAAGGGCACACCACTCCTTCTAAATTTGAATTTATTTATTGAGTAGTGGAGAAAATATACCTTTGTACTATTCATAGTTGTAATAGTACTATTGTGGTTTTGAGATTCCACCTATTTTAGTTGGGTTTTTTTTGACCCCCACCCATTCCTCTAAAACTCCCACCCACCATGTGAAAATACCAAAATACCCTCATGCATTTACAAAATCACCATTTCTTCACATAATTGGTCATACATACGTTTGACCACCTTCACTCGCATATACGCCCGGAGAGACGTATATACGATCAAATTTCGTAATCCACCAATCGTATATACCCCACCACAAATTTCTATATACGACGAGCAAAAATTTACTCACCGTATATACCCCTATTCAGCGTATATACGATTAGCCGTAAATTCATCCACTCGAATACGCCAAAGAGACTTATATACGACGAAGAAAAAGTAAGCATCGTATATACACTGCTTTGATGTAAATACGATGAGCAATTTTTTTTTTTTTTTTAATTTTTTTTTTCGCCATGCAGTGTCCTGGTAGGCATAGAGAGAGACGTGAGGTCTCTCCGATCGCAGAGATAGGGAGTCATCTCATCGCCCGAGTACGAGGACTCGGAGGCATAATCGACTCCATGCTTCAAAGCGGAGAGCAGAGAGCAGCCGCGGCTGAGCGGTGAGTATCACCTGAGCGGCCAATGATCACCGTTGGAGCTTTCTATCTCGGGGACTACTGCGCAGCAGCACGCAGCAGAGGATTGGCATAGAGAGAGCGGTTTCTCAATATCATTCCCAGCCTACTCCTCGATATCATCCACAGTATCCTCAGTACGATCCTCAACCTCTTCATTACCATCCCCCACCTCCCGAGTATCAGCAGCAGCAGCACTCCTGTGTCGATGCTTATTACTCGAACCGGTCCTATGTCCGAGTATCATGAGGTGCCTCAAAGATGATCGGGAGGAGCCTCGGGAGGAGCCTCACTTCTCTCTTTTCACCGACTTGGCGGATCATGTTTGCGATTCTATACTCACGAACCCTAAGTTTTGCATTTTTTGCTTAAATAATTTATTTAAGTCACATAGTCTGCACTTTTTGCTTACATTATTTATTTATTTTTATTTCAGGAGTATCAGCGTGTTGTCAAAGTATGGGCTCATGGCAACAAAGTCCATACTAGACTCCATCTTCATTACCCTGACCTACTTCAGCGCACCACTGTGGTCAGGGACTCCAGATTGGCCCCACTTCTCCAGACTGGCCACGCCACAGTAGACCATGAGTTGCTGTCGGCTTTTATCGAGAGGTGGCACTCAGACACTTCGTCATTTCACTTGCCATTTGGTGAGATGACGATCACTCTGGATGACATCTCTTGTCTCTTTGCCTTCCCATCCAGGGGAACTATGCCACACCTCCCGCCATCACTGTGAGCTCGGAGTATGCCACACAGCTTGCTGAGACATATCTGGGTGTGTCACGGGTTGAGGCTGCTAACAACACCCGTGGGGTCCGTGACATGCCTGACTTCAAATGGTCGGAGCGGTGTATGAGCGTAACATGGAGGAGGGGGTGACATCACCGTTGTTGTGAGGGCTTATCGCTTCGCCGACCTCTGAGATCTTCACTACGAAGACCGGAGACAGGCCGAGGCTAAGTGGTCGGTCTACTGGATGATTTGAGAGCGATGTTCTTGGAGGCTGCATGCATGGGGTGCAGTGCACTAGGCGCCATGTATGAGTCCTTGAACACCTGCGTCTTTGAGGACTACGCAACAATGTGGAGGGTATGCCAACCTATTTCGTGTACACATTTTAACTTCTTGTATTTTTGTTAAATCGCGACTGACTTTTGGTAAATTCTTGTGAATTAAATATGTTGTTTATTTCGCATTTCGTGCTTGGATTATGTGGTATTTCCCTCGGAAGCGGAGAGGTTGCCGGTCATATCCCGTGCGGAGCCACTTGGCTGGCGCTACGGGAAGAAGAAGTCGACCACCAAGCTCACCACTACGGGAGGATGCTTGATGAGCCGAGGCCGCAGGATGTCTGCCGGCGACCATTTGAGGAGGATGTGGTGGTAGACCTTTGAGCGCAGATCTCCTCTGCAGAGGCTTCATTAGTGGGGCCGACTTCGAGTTCCTTACATGCCCGATAGGTGCTGCGCGCGGTTTGGGTACACGCAGATCATCCCGCGTGACCTCTCGATGGTCGTCCGAGTCATACCGATCACAGCGTGTTTCGGATCGTCCCACTTCATGACATCTCGGAGGAGGACATCATGCGCACTACTCGGGTTGCTCGCCGCCCGATCGGGATCAGATTTTAACTACTTAGAGTGGTACGTCCGGGCTTCTATCCCCGGACTATTACCGGCTCCACCATCACCTAGAGCTCACCACTGGACACCTCCCGAGATACGCTACGACGATCATGACCGGATTAGGGAGCTTGTGAGGGCTTGTAGAGGGGATTCGTGGCGGCGACATCGCGCATGGCGGTCCGGCGTGACGGACACTCCATAGGGTGGTGGGGATGGCGAAGACTTGATGACGTGGTCGGGAGCTTAGACAGACGGGGGACGAGGACGAGGGGGACGCCGTTAGGGATTTTTATTTGTTTTTGATGTATTTGATATTATATTGGCACTTTATTATATTATTAACTTTTTTGGATGTTTTATTTATTTTACGAGTTTCCATGAATTTTTGATTTCATTGATTCGATAAAACAAAGTTACACAAGCGATAAAACATAAACAACTTAAATAAAAATAGATGCGATAAAATGAAAATACAATAGAAACTACCGAGCCGGGGTGGAGTTAATCGACGAAGGATCTCAATGACGGTCCCTTCCGGTTTCGACGCATGCATGAATGTAACTCCTCCATTTAATCGTAATATGAATGGACATCATGTCTCGGACGTCATCCTCATTGTTGACATCCATGGTAGACCAAAGAAATACCTCCACTAGTCGTTTCGGGTTTCCGATAAACGATACGAATTATCTCATGTTCGCGTTCTCGCGGTTGAACCATCCATGATAGTTTCGCTAAGAGCGAGAAAATGATATATCGTGTTTTAACCTACACGAAACAACATCTCTCCCATCGAAACTTATACCATCATCTTTCAAGATGATACCACGATGATCAACAAACCCCATATTAGAATGAACAAGAGTGAGGAAGAAGGCTCGTAGTATGACATTAGCGAAGCTCTGCATCATCTTCACTTGTGATGTGTGAGAGAAGGAGGAGTGAGTATTTGAATTTTTGGTGTGAAAATAGTGATGGTGGGAGTGAGTATTTATAGATGAGGTAAAACATTATCAACCGTTGATTTTGGCGTGCAATCTACACCGTTGATCAACTTTGAACGTTAAATCATGAGCGTTAAATTTTTTTACAAATTTAAAAAAACAAAATTTAAAGCGCATCGTATATATATCAATTGGGACATATATACGATGTGCGATTTTAACACATCGTATATATGCCCGAAGAAGTATACACGACCAATCGTATATACTTCTTCGTGGCATATATATGATGTGTTAAAATCAAGACATCGATATATGTCCCAATTGACATATATACGATGCGCCTTTTTTTAAAAAAAAAAATAGATGACAAAAGGCATTTTGGGGATTTCATTTTGGGTGAGGGTTTAAGGGGACAGGGTGGGGGTACAAAAGAAAAAACCCATTTTAGTTTCATGTTTGCGTACAACATAGTACTTTGAGTATTACCTCTTCTCCTTTTATCCTTAAGCTGATATTCCCCGTATAGAAAATAAAGATCAAATGCAAGATCTCAGTCTTCTTAAGGACTATTTGCTTCTGCAATCAATGAATGAAATCCAAACGCAAGTGATGTTGTCGTAGACCCAATTGGGAGTGTGCACACCACAGCTTAAATAGGCCTAAGAAGCAGCAGAAAAATTGTATATTGTTGTACTCTAAATTTGAGAACGACCACAACACATGTCTCATAGTAGAACCCATTTGAAAAGGGTAAATAGTCATTTTGGTCTCTGAAAATGTAACTCGTTGTCAATTTGGTCTCTGAATCAAGCAAAAATCCAAAATAGTCCCTGAAAGTGTAATCCGTCCGTCATGTTAGTCCCTCCCGTTAATGTGTGTTGTTAAATCCGTTAATCCATCTCATTCTTTGTCGGTTTAGTCCTAAAAGATGTCACTTCTTCTTTGTCGGTTTGGTCCTCAAACATATCGTGAATTCGTTTTAGTCCCTCGAATCTAAAGTTACTTCAGCAAAATTTAAAATGGCTGATTAAGGACGCTAATAGACTCATAGACTACACAGATCTATTGTAATTGGAAAAATCGATGGTTAAGGGTGACCTTATTTGCTCCAAGAAAATCAATCAACATAACTTTGTATAATCATTGATCTATATTGAAATTAGTTAGCAATTGTAATTTTTGATGTTAATTCGAAAGCTTCCACTGCTGCAGAACTTAATAAATTACGATTATTAATTTTAATTCCTCTTTGTTTACAATGAATTTTATTTTATTTATTTCATAGATTAAAATAATATTTTTAAAATATAAAAACCATGTGGCATTCCAATGTGGCTTGCCACATAAGTTAATAGAACTCCACATCAGATTTGATTTTGACAAATTAGGGAGGGACTTTGATTAGAAATTGATTTTAGGATATACAAAACATGAATTAATTTGACGGATTGAATTAATAAACACTCCTAATGATTAATGAAAGTAACAAATCAAAGTAAAAGAAAATACGATACAACTGCAAGGTCCTGTTAATTAGCCTAGCAAAGCCAATGCACAAATTGAGCCAAGGCTAGTAAATTCTGGTTTAAAAGTTTGCTGAAGTAACTTAAGATTCGAGAGACTAAAATGAAATCACGTATATGTTTCAGGGACCAAACTGATAGTAAGTGACATATTTCAGGGACTAAACTGATATTAACGGATGGATTAACGGATGGATTAACAGAGTTAACAACGCACATTAACGGGAGGGACTAACGTGACAGACGAATTACACTTTCAGGAACCATTTTGCATTTTCACTCGATTCAGAGATCAAATTGACAGCGAGTTACACTTTCAGGGACCAAAATAACTATTACCCCATTTGAGAACTAGGGGAAAGCTCTAGCAAGCCAAAAATAGCTGGGCAGTCGATCTTGCCTTAATTGGATGAGTAATGCTATTCTGACCAAAAATGGACCAAAATACGTATGTGTATGAGATACAGAGAGAATATGCATATAGTATATTTTTTTGTTTTAAATTAAATTCAATGTTATACGCGTATAATATATTTAATTTAAAATAAAAAATAAAAATATTATACTGCCAGATTATCTCTATATCTCATGTGCATTCGTATTTTGGTACACTTTTTTTTTTAGCTTAAATATGTTTTTACCCTCTGCAAATATGGGGTGTTTTGTTTTACCCACTACAATTTTTTTTTATTAAAAACCCTTTGTAAAATCAACTTTTTTTGGTTTTAGTCATACATTAGATGGGCGTTACAAAAACGTCTATGTGACATTTTTAAATACGTTTTACCCCCTGCAAATAGGGGGTGTTTTGCTTTTACCCCCTACAAAATTTTCCATCCTCTCTCCCCCACCTCATCTCATCTCTATCTCTCACTTCTTATCACTATATTCTTCTCCATTCAACTCTTACTTCCACAATCAAATCTCTAATATTCAACAGAACAAAATGGTCCAAACCTCAAACTTCATCTCTCTCTCTCTCTTGTTCTTCACCACCATTATTTCTTCTCATTCCAAATCTCAAAATAGAACCCATCTTCTCTTTCTCACAGAATCAGCACACAATTCAATTAAACCACACACATTTATTAAACCCATAAAACCTTGATTTTGAGATGAAGAACAATCCATAAACAACAATCCATAAAACTTGAAACAAACCCTAAAATCAGAATCGCAATAAAAGTTAATTACATGTTATGCTCATGGTTTGCTGGTGCTGTGAGAGAGAGAGAGGCGAAGAAGATGAGAAGATGGGTTCTGGTTTGATATGGAAGCGTTGGTTTGTGTTGGAGATGGAAAAGTTGATATGAGATTGGGTGGGTACTGAGGAAGAAAAAGGGGATTTAGATTTTTTTTGCAAGGGGTAAAAGCAAAACACCCCCTATTTGTAGGGGGTAAAAACGTATTTAAAAATGCTACATAGACGTTTTTGTAACGTCAATCTAACAGAAGGACTAAAAAGCAAAAAGTTGATTTTGCAAGGGTTTTAATAATAAAAATTTGCGGTAGAAAAGCAAAACACCTCCTATTCATATGCGAGAAACGTATTTAAACTTTTATTTTATCTAAATAGCATTACTCTAAGTGGATGAAAACCACTTCCCAAAAGGTAAAAGTAGAGCGGCCTGACTCATGGTAACATGGAGGAGAAAAAGGTTGCAAAAAAAAAACCCCGCAAGAGTTTCACGGTGTCCAAAACGCCAGGAGAGGAGCCATGTTCGTAGTCGTCGTCAACGACACGAACCCACGAAGCTCGAACGTGGAATATAAATAAAATATTCAAATGTTGAAACCGACGTGTTTCAAATCCATTTCTCTATTCTTCAAATTATTCAATTCAATCATATCATATGCATTTTGATTATTCAGAATTAGATTCAAACACAAAGATCCAACGTCTCGTCATCTTTCTCTCTATCGATTTCAAAATGGTACGAATTAAATTACTTGATTTATCTTTCTATTTTATTTACATCGTCTTCGATTTAGATTATCTGAATAATTTTTCTACATATGTGCTTAATTTAATTTGATAATCATTCTGGAATGAATTATAGATTGAGGATGAAGGTTTAAGCTATACGGTAGATGATGCTCTTGTAGCTTTAGGTTTTGGAAATTTCCAAATTCTGGTGCTTGTTTATGCTGGAGTTGGATGGATTTCAGAAGCAATGGAAATGATGCTACTATCTTTCGTAGGACCAGCAGTTCAATCTAAATGGAATCTTTCCTCTCATCAAGAGAGTTTCATAACTAGTGCGGTTTTTGCTGGCATGTTAATTGGGGCATACACTTGGGGCATTGTTTCAGATAAACACGGAAGGAGGTAACTAGCTTAGCTTCTCTTCTTTTTTTCCCACTACTTTCTAATCTCATATTACACTGTCCTAGCACAGTTATGTTTAAGGCCTGTTTTGATCGGCTTATCTAGATTTATCTACCGACATAAGTACTTGTGAGTCTATTTGGAAAAGTTTATGAAAACAGCATATGACATATTCATAAGTTGTTTTCAACTAATTTTCACAAGCTCTTCAGGATGGCTTATGAAAATAGCTTATAGAAAAGTAGTTTAAGACTTTTTTATCTTTTATTATAGAAACAACTTAGGCATAAACTCTTATATATGAAAAGCGCTTATGCTATAAGCACTTGATTAAACGGTTTATCCAAATTATTTAGAGTAAACTTCCAATTTGGTCTCTAAACTATCATTGCCTCACCTATTTGATTGTTAAAATATAAAAATGCAATAAATAGTCTTTATACTATTACTAATCTACATCCACCAACAAGGGTTGGTCCGAGAGCTATAACTGGGTTTGGATCCCACCCCAAGGTCTCGAGTTTGAGCATTGAGTGTGGCAAAAACTCTATTGAAAGGGGAGAACCACACAGACTCGAAAAGCCGGGTACACGTGGTCAACCAGATTCCCCGACGTAGATTAGTCATTGGCAAAGCTAGTTGATACTCACACCATCAACTTAGTCTTAGAACTATCACTCCTTTCCTATTTAGAAACTAAGGGACTAAATTGGTAAATTTTGAATAGTTTAGAGACTATTTATTATATTTATGTAGTTCAAGGACTAAATAGGAGACTGAATGATTGTTAATGGACCAAATTGTGCTATTATTTATTCCAGTAATAAAATTTAGGCTTGTGTCAATACAATGCTTTATTTTCAAGTATGCTTAGTATAGTGAGTTCATTTTAAAATCATTTGCATATTTACTTCAATAATTCAGGAAAGGATTTCTTATCACAGCAACAGTTACTGCTATGGCTGGTTTTATGAGTGCATTTGCTCCTAACTACACATCATTAATCATCTTCCGTTCTCTGGTTGGTGTTGGTTTGGGAGGTGGCCCTGTATTATCATCTTGGTTTTTGGAGTTCGTTCCGGCCCCTAATAGAGGTACCTGGATGGTTGTCTTTTCTGGATTTTGGACTGTTGGTACAGTTTTTGAAGCATCACTTGCATGGGTAAATTTTGTTCATTCCTCATTAATTACATTTAAAACATGTTCTAACAATTTGTTCATCCCTATTTTGTTTCAAAGATTGTAGACGGGTACTCAAAACAGGTTGTCAACAATGTTTAGGTTTCTTTCTTAGCTTTGCAGTTGAACACAATTTCGGTCAACTGTTTCCCGGTCAGAATGGTCTATGACATATTGATAGCAAACCAATAATTAAGACTATCCCCTTTTTTCTCAGTGTTGAGAGTTCCACATTCGATAGTGATATGACTAGGTTAATGGTTACCCTCACTCAACGTTCTAGCTTTTGAGGTTGAGTTAGACCCAAAAGTTGAGAGTGCCATAACTAGAAGAGGAAAGACGGAAACAATGGATAATGCCTTGAATAATGTAACCGAATGTAACAAAGTTGGAGTTAGTTAGTTAGTAGTTCGATGAGGTATGTAGGAAAAAATTGGAGAGAGGGGAGAACACCCTAAGCACCATGCCATCACTGTAATTCTTTTCTGATTCTCTCACCAGATGATTGAAACTATTGAATAAACAATTCTTCCTCTATTTTCTTTATGTCCTGAACCAGGCTACAACATATGTCAAATTCTTTTCATCGATATTAAATGATTCAGATCTTAGCCATTTTGCAGTTAAGCTCATTGTTATAACTTCAACTTTGTTTATTTGCTATGAGAGCTCTGAATATTTCAATTTGCTTAAAGCTCATTTTGTAAAATTTTGCGGTTACCTGGGACTCAAGGAAGAAGTAACAACAAGTATTATCCAAATTCAGTGATTAAGTAACCAACAAGTAATTACCTAAGGGTATAACAAATGCATTACAGGACACAAATTTGAAGTTTTTCTTTTCACAACAATGATAAAACCCCTTTTTAGTTGTTTACTTTGATTATCTAGTCTAGGAAACCGCTAATGCTTCGCCTCTCATTCTTAAGGAATATATCTTACCTTATTGCACTCTTGCAATTTTTTTGTCAAATTTCCAAGTTGGATATCATTGTCGTACTTTCTATCCCTGTTGCATGTTTGACAACTCTTAGAATTTGGGCTTAAGGCACAGTTTCCAACAAATCATAGAGCAGATGGGTTTGACTAATGCAATATTCCTTGCAGATTGTGATGCCAAAAATGGGTTGGAGATGGCTTCTTGCTCTATCTTCTCTTCCCACATCTCTCCTTCTTCTGTTTTACAAAGTGACACCTGAGTCACCAAGATATCTTTGCTTAAAAGGTAGAACAGCAGATGCAATTAATGTTTTGGAGCAAATAGCAAGACTAAATGGTAAAAAACTTCCTTCTGGAACCCTTGTTTCTGACCATCAAGTTGAGCTACACACAATTTATAACTCTTCAGAAGACACAGTTTTACTCTCCCCAAGAGAAATGAAGTTGAACCTCCTAAAGAGACGGTTTCCAATTTCGCGTGTATTTCATCACTGCAAATGCTTCTGTCACCCAACTTAGCAAAGTCAACACTTCTATTATGGGCAGTGTTTTTTGGTAATGCTTTTTCCTATTATGGCCTTGTTTTGTTGACCTCTGAGTTGAACGGACATAGTAAATGCATGCCAAATAAATTGCAGACAGACAAGTCCGGAGACATTAACTACAAAAGTGTTTTTATTGCTAGTTTTGCAGGTGTGTTTTCTATTGAAGTAAGAAATATTTTACTATACTATTGCCGGAAAATGCGTTACTGATACATATTTTTTTGCAGAGGTACCGGGGCTCCTCTTGTCAGCTGCCGCAGTAGATAAACTCGGTCGTAAGCTATCAATGTCGAGCATGTTTTTCATGTGTTGTATTTTCCTTCTCCCATTAACATTCTCTCTGCCTGAAGGCCTAACAACGGGCCTGTTATTTGGAGCTCGCATATGCATCACAGTGACCTTCACAATCGTGTATATATATGCACCTGAGGTAATGTATTCATTTCAATATAATTTTGAATATAAATCTTGTGTACTCGGTACAAACTAATAAAACCTATAAATACTGTTAAATACTGATATAGTAACTTGTATATTGTAGGACAACTGGTATAAGTCCAAACTAACTAGACTACTAAAATAATGAGGCTTCTAAGTCAATACAAAAAATGCTACTTCCTATTTAATAAAATATAAGCAATTTTGGGGTACTCTAAGTTGTAACAAATTTTAGCAAAAATTGACTCTTTTAATCCTATTTAATGATAGTGTTTCAAAAATGCCCTTTATTTAATGTTGAACATGAAAAGTTAGAGACTTTTTTTAAACAATTTAATGAGATGAAGGGTAATTTAGATAATGAAGTTAAAATATAAATGAGGTTTACTAAAATACATGCAAATAACCACTTATTTTAATAAGTGTGTAGGTAGTTAGTTTTACTTATATTTTGTTACAGAGTAGTATCATCTTCAAGAGTTTTATAACAATTAGCTTAAGAGTATTGCTTAAAAACTCAAGGAATGATAAGTATTAATTGAAAAGTACAACATATAGTATATTAGTAATTTCAAATAGTGTATTTTACTGGAAATATTTTTTGTTTTTTATTCTTTAAGAAATGCCTTTAGGGAACTTGTTAGCATTTGCATTATGTTAGTACTCTCCTTCGATCCGATCCTTAGATTTGTCGAAAACATGCAAACTTTACACTTGGCTATATATTACAATTTACCTCATTTTCTTTTAAAATGTTGAGTTTTTTTTTTTTTTTTAAAGTTGACATGCAAAAACATTACTATAAAGAAAGACGTTCAAACAAAGTTGGCATCGGAATCTTACCAATCATATGTAGCACACCAAGAATACATTTAAAATAGAAAAATAGTACTAGAGAAGCATGGGGACAAACAACCAAAGCCTATGAAAAAGTCATTTAAATCTAAAGTAAGATAGACTTGCCCTATTGCAGAAATTTCCTCCCTAGTAAACTCATGAATAGAGTCCCACCAAACTTACATTAGAGCAGCTATAAGAAGCCAATTTATCAACACAACAATCTCCTCCCTTTAAATATGAATTTGATGACCTAGATTTTTGAAGGAAAAAAAAGGCAATTTCTCCTCCTTCCTTGAATGGACCAAGGCATTTGACAGTTGACACTGATATATCCTAGACAGACTCAATAGGCATTTGAAGATGGTTTCACAATGTTGTTTTTTTGTCTAATACTGAAATTTAACATGTGGAAAATTTATATGAACTGCAGATATACCCCACATCAGTGAGAACAACTGGTGTCGGAATCGCAAGCTCAGTGGGAAGAATTGGTGGAATGCTATGTCCATTGGTAGCAGTGAGTTTAGTACATGGATGTCATCAGACTCTAGCTGTCCTTCTGTTTGAAATTGTAGCTCTTGTTTCAGGAATATGTGTTACATTCTTTCCTCTTGAGACCATGGGACAAGAACTCCAAGATACTGTGTCAAGTATAAAACCAACAACAACTCATAAACATGAAAACATATGACTAAAAAAAAGTTACTAATTGCTCATCTCTTGCCCCTTTAGGAAGAAGACAAGGGCTTTCTAAGTATTTTTACTTTGAACTATTTCAATTATTTAATGTATTTTGTTCTCTTGTACAAGAACTAGTATTTCAATGATTCTAACACATTTTCTTTCGGTGTCTTCGGGTGCATAATTTTGAGGGGAACCAACAAGGGTTGGTCCGAGCGATAATTCGGTTTGGATCTCATTCTAAGGTCTCAAGTTCGAGTGTTGGACGTGGTAAAAACTCTATTGGGAAGGGAGAACCACACGAACTGGCAAATCTGATGATACATGTGGTCAGCTGATTCCCCGGAGTAGATTAGACACCGAAAAAGTATGTGGATACTACACACTGTTAACACGTTAAAGAAATTTTATTTTGAGAGAATCATTATCACTGAAAATAAAATCAACTTTGTTTGGATCAAAATACCACATTTTTTTCTAATTGAGAAATACCATAACCAATTAGGAGTTATTTAGTGTGTTTGGTGTAGTTTAAGGTTTGGGAAGAAATTAGAAGTTTAAATACGCTAAGTTCGCTGCTAATTAAAGGTTTTAGGGTTAAAAAAATAAATTAATGGTTTTAGGGTTAAAAAAAATAAACTACGAAATAAAACACTTAAAGTGTAACACTAATTATGCCAGAAAATTTGGAAAATAGATCAATAACTTATTTATTAATTTACACAGATTTAAAAAAAAATTGGGGCGACCGATCTGCCATTCAATTCTGCATCAAGGAGTTCTTTTGTTATGTGTTGGATATTGGTGGTGCCTTGGCAGACGAACTGGTTCCTCTTCATCTACCATTGGTGTGTTTTGTGATGGTGCAGGAGGCAGTGTTGGTCGAGGTGTTAATTCTCACATGCATGTTTCTAAAGAACTAGAACCACCACGATGCCAAACTGATGTCGAACTAAGCGGGCAATATGACTAGCCAAATGAGGGCATTGAATACACATTTTCAAACTCGCGAAGAGTTGATTCAAGACTTTTCACATGTATACCAAAAAAGTTTCACAATAGTTCCTTATCAATTGAAGCGACAAATTGTTGATGACTCTCTTGTCGTTGGTACTGGCCAAAGTCAAAAGATTCCCCAAGCATCATTAAAAGAATGCCTTTGAGGTTCAAAGTCAGTCGCTTGTGAATGGAAGCCTGATGCCGATGTTGATGTGTATGCAAAAGAATGTCCTGGGATGCATAAGAAATTGAGATTTGACCTAGTTCCTTGGGCTCATGGGGTCGCTCTGGTGCTCCCCTTGCTTGTGCCACTAGTAATTCAAATTATTGAACGTATTCATTCACTTCCACCTCGTTGTTTGATAGAGGTAAGGCGTTCAACCATGTTGTCGTTACTACCGTCGCAATAACAGCGTAGCAACGCTTGTACCAAATCTTCCCACATTGGGTTTGTGGTCTTATCCATCCAAAATTGGAACCAGTGGACTGCTCCACCTTCCATACAAATGAGATCGAGTCGTAGTTTCTGAGTTGCGTCCACTTATTGAATAGTGAAGAATTGTTCTGCTCACACCACCCCATGTATATTAAATGACACCAGGTGTCAAACATAGTGACATACACCAATCAATAACTTCGCATATTAAATGAAATTTATCAGTTTGACGTGATATTAACTTTGAGATCATATATACCAAATTTCATACGAATCAGAAATTAATTGACACTCCATCACACTATATTATTTTGATGACAAATATGTCAATAATGGGTATTTAATGTATTCTTTGAAGGCTTAAATATGTTTTAGGCCCCTGCAAATATGAAGTGTTTTGGTTTAAGCCCCTGCAATTTTTTATATTTATTTATAAGCCCTTGCAAAATGACACGTTTTGTTTTAAGCTCTTCTGTTAGCAAACTGTTAGTGAGACGTTAAAAATCTCTTCCACGTGTGTTTCTATTTTTATTTTAAGCTCCTGCAAAAAAAAATTATTAGACACCCTTGTAAAATATATTATTTTTGGTTTAAGCCTCTGCAAATATACACGTGGAAGAGATTTTTAACGTCTCATTAACAGTTTGCTAACAGAAGGGCTTAAAACAAAACGTGTCATTTTGCAAGGGCTTATAAATAATTTTTTTTCATGGGCTTAAACCAAAACACCCCATATTTGCAGGGGCCTAAAACATATTTAAGCCTTCTTTGAATGAATACGTTAAAAAATGTATTCATTAGTGAGTCGATAGTCAAAAGTATTAAAAAAAAGTATTCATTATATGATTTTTTATTTCATGAATAAGATCAAATTTATTTTATGTACCAAATAAGGACATTGATTGCCAAACATTTTCAAGATCTTTCTACTATATATACATAACACTTTCCTCACTCTTTTTCACATCTTTCATTGATAAATCATTATTTAATTTTGTTGAACAATAGGGGACTTAACTATGGCTTCTTCAAATTTTACAACAAGTTAGTTTATATTTTTCTTTCAATTTTATTAACGTTTTCATAATTTTTAAGACGTTTATTTCATTTGCTCATGGACTTACTCAATCTACATTTTCAACTTCATATTCAAAAACATAATAAAACTAACGAAAGGTTGATCTCTCTCAATCATTCTTATTATTATAGGTGGTGTGTTCTGAAGTGTAGATGGCACAAAAAGCATACAAGAGATAGACACTTCAAATAAAGTATCTAATTGCGCCCCATTTAAATGTAGTTGGCCCCCATGCTGTTGTTATGGACCAATTCCAGTTTGCTGCGAAAGCTAAAAACTTTGCAGCTCTTCCAATTGTTTCTCAATAACCAATTTGGATTTGCGAAAAATCCATCTCATATATGTAATAATTGAATTTATAAGATTAATTACAGAATCAAGAGTCCTTATTCTTTGTTGTTCTTTGGCTTTTATATGGGATTTTTTTATAAATCTATATGAAATAAAAAATGTAATATCAAAACATGAACCAATTCTGTTTTGATCTTTCATGGTTTCAAACAGAATTAACATAAATCTGTTGTGATAAAATATCAACAGCGGAAAGGGGCGGAATTATCACTATCATCGTCACTAATAGTTACTTCTTCTTCTTCTTCTTCTTCTTCTTCTTCTTCTTCTTCTTCTTCTTCTTCTTCTTCTTCTTCTTCTTCTTCTTCTTCTTCTTCTTCTTCTTCTTCTTCTTCTTCTTCTTCTTCTTCTTCTTCTTCTTCTTCTTCTTCTTCTTCTTCTTCTTCTTCTTCTTCTTCTTCTTCTTCTTCTTCTTCTTCTTCTTCTTCTTCTTCTTCTTCTTTCTTTCTTCTTCTTTCTTCTTCTTCTTTCTTCTTCTTCTTCTTCTTCTTCTTCTTCTTCTTCTTCTTCTTCTTCTTCTTCTTCTTCTTCTTCTTCTCTTCTTCTTCTTTCTTCTTCTTCTTTCTTCTTCTTCTTCTTCTTCTTCTTCTTCTTCTTCTTCTTCTTCTTCTTCTTCTTCTTCTTCTTTCTTCTTTCTTCTTCTTCTTCTTCTTCTTTCTTTTCTTCTTCTTCTTCTTCTTCTTCTTCTTCTTCTTCTTCTTCTTCTTCTTCTTTCTTCTTCTTCTTCTTCTTCTTCTTCTTCTTCTTCTTCTTCTTCTTCTTCTTCTTCTTCTTCTTCTTCTTCTTCTTCTTCTTCTTCTTCTTTCTTCTTCTTCTTCTTCTTCTTCTTTCTTGCTTCCTCTCACTCTCTCCTCTTTCTCCCTTTTCTTTCTTTCTTTCTTTCTTTCCTCTTTTTCCCGTTCCTTCTCTCTGTTTCTCGTTCCTTTTTTTTAACGAACAATAAAAACAGGAGAGTGAGGAAAAGTGGGGGTGCTAGGGTGGATTGTGAGCAAGTATGGTGTATGGTGGAGTTGAAGACAAGATTTATTAAAATATTACTCAATGGCCCCTTATTTAATTATTCTAATTTACTCTTTAGTCCTAACAAAAACCTCAAATAAATTAGTCAATTAAATACTACTCATAATTAAATAGTTCTACATTTTCTAAGTCCTTGGATAAAATTACTATTATACCCCGAAAATCCAAATTCGCTTTAAAATTACCAAATTAAAAGAAATTTGGGGCGTTACAGGGAGTATCTCCTTAGAGAAAGAGTTTTAACCCAGATGATCCCCAAATCTGTTTGGGCTTTAATTTTTTAATAGCCGAGATCTCTGACGTGAAATTGGGGGAGTGACTATGGAGTAAAACTTGATTCAAAAGTATTGTCCAATGGTTATCTTTTAATCCATGAGACATTTTTACTTGCTTTTTTAAAAACAAGTGGGAGTATTCCTTAAAAGGAAAAACACTAACCCTTGTCTCGTGGAGACTTTTAAATTTTACTTGATGTGATCAAAAGGGGGTACTCGTGGAGGATTAACCCTTGTCTCGTGGAGACTTTTTAAATTTTACTTGATGTGATCAAGAGGGGGTACTCGTGGAGGATTAACCTTTGTCTCGTGGAGACTTTTAAATTTTACTTGATGTGATCAAGAGGGAGTACTCGTGGAGGATTAACCCTTGTCTCGTTGAGACTTTGAATTTTATTTGATGTCATCAAAAGGGAGTACTCGTGGAGAATTAACCATTATCTCATGAAATTTTTTATTTCCCTTAAGGGAAAATGGTGTAAGAGAGAAAAAGAGAAAAACTGAGATAAGCAACTAGTCAAGTCTCGTTGCAAACTTTCTTTAGAAAAAGAGTGCTTACCAAGTTGAGATTATATTTTGAACACTTATTGTGCAATTAAATCACGATCAAGACAACTTACGCAAAAGATGGCAAGTTAAATAGAGAGATTGTTAAACTTTGAGTGCCACATTCATTTATATTACAAAAATCAAATTATGAAGATGTCTGCAAAAAAGAATTTTGGCCGAGTATCTGTGTTATCATTTCCCGAATAGTAATAGAAAAAATGCAAAAAATAAAAGAATATACTCACCTAACATGTGGAGGGTTGATGGTCTAGCTCACCCAAACTCACACTTAAAACTGGCCAAGATTGCAAACAGACCGCCACAATACGTAAGAAATACATAAATTAACATAAAAAATGTTTAAGTAAAAGGAAAAATGTTTTAAAAAATACAACTGCATAGTTGTTTTGCAAGCTAGGTGGTATAGTTTATACAATATGGTGGCCTAACAAACCCTAACCATTTGTTAAATGGGCGGAGGGACTAACGTGTCTTATGGAATTGTCAGGGACTAATGTGTCACCAAAATTTGTCAGGGACCTAATTGTCCCGCGAAGAAATAATCAGGGACGATTTTCTTTTTTTAGTTCTGTATATTTATTGTTTTTCGATGTGATCCCAAGTTATTCAAGAGAGATGATATCTATTGGTTTTGAGGCTCATCCATTAAGGGAGGTGATATCCGGTTTTGTGAGGAGGGTGCTCTCGGTTGTAAAGGTTTCTAGCTGAACCTGTTTTAAAAACTAGTGCTTTAATGATTAAAATCCATGGGTGGTTTTACCTTGGGAACCAGACGTAGGTAGAGCTGTCAATTTTGGCCCAGCACAGCGGGCCGGCCCACTGGCCCAATTTTTTGGTTGGGCCGGTCTATAAAAATAGAGGCCCAAAACCAATGCTAAGTTTTTTGGCCCAGCCCATTGGCCCAATCATATATATGGGTCGGGTCAGGCTTGCCCATGGGCTGGCCCATGGGCCAGATTTGTTTTTATTTTATTTTCAATTCTAACAAAAAAAACTACTTGAGTGTTAATAACCAGAAAAAATACATTCCACTAAAAAATACATTCTCAATTTAGATGTGCCAGAACTTGTAGATGAGATAAAATTGTCAGATATTAGTTAAATGTCTGTGCTGCTGAATTTGCTGACGTGTTCGTTGAATATATAGTTTTTTGCTTTAATGTTGTTAAGCTTTAGTTTTTGGACAAAGATATTTGTGTAGTTGAGCTATTTTGCCTACTTATGGCAAAGTGTTTTGTAAAGCCAAGACAAATTTAGGCTGTTTTTTTGGCTGCTTACGGTTATGGACAGAGCGTTAATGTATTATCGGTGGTGATTTGTAGAGCCTAAACAGATTTATATTGGCTTTGTTTGAACCAAAACAGATTTTTTATGTTATGCTACTTCAAAATATTGTCTTTATGTATGTTGCTCATTTGTAGAAAAAGACTATGGCCAAGATTCTTAAAATTCAATGATTTGTGGCCCATTGGGCTGGCCCATTGGGTCATGGGCTTAGGTCGGGCCGGGTCATGAAATATGCAGCCCATTAGAATATTGGGGCGGACCAGCCCAGCCCACCAATGTTGTTTGGCCCCAATGGGCCGAGACGCGTCGGGTTGGGCTTGGCCCATTGACAGCTCCAGACGTAGGTCTCAGGAGCGGTCGACCTAGGATAAATTTCTGCGTGTCTATTTCCTTTTCCTTTATCTCTTTTATTTTCCTTCACAAGATATTTTTGTTATTATTTATTTTAGCTTCTTTATTAATTGTCTCTTATTTTAATTCAAATTTTTCAAAGAGCTTTATTTTATTTGATCAACTTTTATTTAAGTGATTTATTTTTAGTCGCTATTTTTTAAGTTCACAATTCACTCCCCCTCTTGTGTTTGAAGTCACTTGTACAACAAGTGACATCAGAGCTAGACTATTGGTAAAGACTAACTGTCTCAAGAGGCAATATGACTTCAAACAATGACTCCTTAAACAGACCCCCATATCTTTCAATGGTGAAGGGTATGATTATTGGAAAGCAAGAATGACAATTTTTATTGAGGGAGTAGATTGTGATATTTGTGATGCTGTCATAAATGGTCCGTTTGTTCCCACTCATCTTGTAAATGATGTAATGGTGAACAAACCTAGATCTCTTTGGACCAAAGATGGAAAAGAAAAGGTTCAATACAATTTGAAAGCTAGGAACATCATTACAACCGCTTTAAGAGTCGATGAGTTCTATCGCGTATCACATTGTAAAATCGCCAAGGAAATGTGGGACGCCCTTCAAGTGACCCATGAAGGTACTACCGAGGTCAAAAGGGCTAGAGTGAACACATTAACTCATGAGTATGAGCTATTTAGGATGAAACAGGATGAAACCATCCAAGAATTGAACAAACGATTCATCCATATAGTTAACCATCTCAAAGGGCTTGGAGGATCTTTCAAAAATGAAGAGTTGATCAATAAAGATCTACGATGCTTAAATCGGAGTTGGCAACCTAAAGTGACTGCTATTTCGGAATCTAAAGATTTATGCTCTATGGACTTAACTACTTTATTTGGTAAATTGCAGGAACACGAGCTCGAATTAAATCGACTCACTGAAAGTGAGGAAGGTGAAAAGAAAAAGAAATGACTTGCTTTAAAAACAAGTACCAAAGAAAGTGACACAGAAGATTATGATAGCCCTAATGAAAGTGATGAAGACGATCCAATGGTTTAACCAATCCGGAATCGCACTTTTACGGTGAGAGGTTTGAGAAAAAATGGCCCAAAACTGCAGCTATTGCGAAAGCAATTTCTCTCTCCTCAGACAACGTTTCAACGATCCGAACGGTGGAAGTGAAAATATATGTCTCACAAACCTACTGTCCAAAAATAAAGACGATCCAACGGGTTTTCTCAATTTTCCTAATATAAATAAATTGGGTAAACAAATAATTAAACGACTTAGTAATTATTGGACAAATCAGATTTAGGGTATCTGTCTTAGGACAAATGTATTAGGGATGCAGTGGAATTAAGTTTTCTCCCTTCCCTTTGCATAATCGACTCCCGAATCCAACTTAGTTTTTGCAGACCAAATAACTTTAAATTAGGTTTTTCTAAATTTTCCTAATATAAATAAATTGGGTGGCGACTCCTCAAATAACCTATTTTTGAGCCGTCAACGTCGGGATCAAGGTCACGACAGATGGCGACTCTGTTGGGGATATATAGTGAGAGTCAAGCCCAGTATGTTTGGTTGTGCAAAATGATTATAAGGTACGGTTTGTTTACCTTTTTTAGTTTCTTATTTATTTATTTATTTATTTATTGTTTTTCTTTGTATATATCTTATTTTTATATTTATATTGTTCCTTATAAACCCTAGGCTAGATAACATGTATTATTTGTTGTTTGGTTGTATTTATTGAAATATTTTTGTGATTTTATTTTTAAGTTTTGAGGTTTGTATGCTCCATTCACACACTACACCTACACTGTGAGCACACACGGAGAGTTGAGCTCATACCTGAGCCACTAAAAACACCTAAGTTAGAACGAGGATAAGTGGGACTCATTCTGGATGTACATCCTATGTGACTTCCATGAACTCCTCATCTAGAGCACGATTCTTCTATGCGGGTACTCGCATCTGGGATGTACATCTTGTTGTGTTTTACCTTCTAGAAGAGTACTTGGCTCTAGAAACCTTAAATCTCAGTAGGTTAGAACAACCCACCTTGTGAGTACTCACAATAGAAGACATTAGACCCAAGGGGCCCAGAGGCCAATATTAAGTCAAATCCGTGTAGACCACAAAGGGAGTTATGTTGCCTCTTATCCTTGTTTTTGGTTGTACTTTTTTTTTCTTCACGGTAACGACCATATAGCATTTCATGCATAAAAAACAAAATCATCATATTGCATTTCATGCATGAAAAAATCATATAGCATTTCATGCATACAAAAAAAATCATTTGCATTTTAATGCATGAAAGTAAAAAAATTATGTTGCAAAAAAAATTTATCTCATGTAAAAATGATAATAATAATGCAAAATTGCGTTCATCATAAATCATTCATTCATCCATCATAAAATAAATTACAATGCTTTTTTTTAAGTACTCATAGCATATTCCCTTTAAATGGAGCAAAAAAAAATTCACTGTATTTCTTGCGTAAAAATAAAAATTTACAAAGCAAATGCATGTTGCATCTTAGGATGAGTGTTTGCATTCATATCATGCATTTCATAACATATTGGCTTCTTTGAACCATTTTCATGTAGCATTTTTTTCTTCTCTTTAAAGAAAATCAATAAAAAAAGAGTTTTGAAGTCATTAAGTCTTCATCCATATTAAATTTTTGTGCTCGTGTGAAAGTGGATACCAATCAAGCTTTGACTCATGGAATTGGATCCTTCTCTCGAAAGTTGTTGGGAAGGTTAATTATCAAAGGTTTAGAGAAGTGACCTGAGAGAAAAGACTTTACGGGGCACAATAATGGGGCATATTGGGAAAGATGAGTGAAAAATAGGGATACATAAGGTTGTGGCAATCAGTTCTTGAATGGAAAGTTCAAAGCCCAAAAGAGAGAGGATTGTCATTAGCGCTTGTTTAGTATTATAAGCTTGAAAATACGTTAACTTAGTTGAAGCTTTACACTAATGGATTCGCATGGATTCAAAAACCCACTTCCATCATCTCTCACCCATGTTCCTTTAAAACAGTGACCCCTTTTTTAGTTCTTGCCTCAATTCTTAAAGCCCTTTTAGTTGTATCATTCAAGAATGAACCAATGAACGAATATTGGATTTTGAAGGTCCATTTCCCCTTAAAAAAACAGAAAAAAAAAACAAAAAACAAAAAAAAAATCTAAAGAAATAAAGAGCAAAGAATGTGTAGAAGAGTAGATGTTATTTCAAAATTAAAATTTTGCAAATGAGGAATCATGATTTCAAATGAAGAGTGGTTTTCTTTCTCCATCCCAAACAAAAGAACCCTTACCATCCCCTTTGAGCCTGTAATGCCCTTTCACCAAACCCCAGACAAGGATCGACACCACAATAGAATTTAGTGCATTCAGTTTTCCAAAGCTATGAAATCAAGGAGGTAATGGAAGAAGTCCCAAAAAAAAAATGAAACCCGCAAGACTGAAAGCCTGTCTATTTAATCTTGGCAAAAATTAGGGCACAAAAGAAAGCAAAGTGAAAAGCATTGAAAATTGTGTGAGTGTGATGTCTTGGAAACACCATATAAAGTTGAATGCACTAGAGATCCTTGGTCCATTTAACTCGAAAAAAAAAAAACATTTCTTTAAGCCTTCTAACCATTTTTTCTCCATAACTCATAGCTCATATCCATAAAACATTTCTTTAGCCCTCCATTCATTTTCCTTCTATAAACCATAACCCAAACCATAAAGCATTTCTTTGAGCCTTCTAATCACCTTTCTTCCACAGACCATAAGCCCTACCCGTAAAGCATTTTTGGGAGCCTTCTAATCATCTTTCTTTCATAACCCATAACCAATAACCACATTGCAATCCTCTAAAAGTCCATTCTGATTGATGGATGATTGATTTCATTTTCTTAATGTTAATTTTGAGATAAATCATTTGCTCCTTTTAAATTATTATTTGCTCTAATAAAAAAATGAAGTGAAAAAAAAAAAGAATCCCGCTAGATTGAAAACCCGAAAAAGCGGTCTAGGCGAAAATTAGGGAGAATAAAAGTAAAATAAAGCCCGCTAGATTGAAAACCTGCAAAGGCAGTCTAGGCAAAAATTAGGGCACAAAATGGGAATGAGACTAACAATGACAATGTTTATGTAGTTCACTGGGGAAAATTTCTTCTACTTGGGCCAAACAAAAGTGTACATTTGGGCAATTTGTGGCGGATAAGTTTGAGAGTCTCGAGAGACCCCACACTGGGGCAAAGTTCCGTAAGACCCTTTAGGAGTCAAAGGTTTCTTGCTACACCATGTAGTATCCCTCAAGGCAATGCCTTTCACTAGAATTTGGGTAGTAATCTTACAATACCCTACATCTATCAAACTTTGTTTGCCACACCCATGCATCCTCGTGAGCAAAAACTTTTACCAATATTGCGGCAAAGCTTGTACATGGCCCTTCATGAGTCAAACTTTGTTTGTTACACCTGTGTAGCATTCTCTCTGGCGATTCCTTTTTACCACCACCGGGGCATAAATGTTTGCACGACCCTTGAGGATGTCAGATTTTGCTTGCTACGCCTGGTAGTCTTCCATCTGTGATAAAACCCAATTCCCAGCCAATTCCCAGCAAGTCAGGTAACTCAAGTTAAATGGAATGCCCAATAACTCAAGGTTGCCATAATACCTTTTCCCTATCATCTTGTGTCGTCTTTGTCCTCCCTATGTTTTCCCTCTAAAAATAATACCCTTCACTTTCAAACCAAAAATCCAAAACCCAAAAATTCCAGCTCTTAAATACCTGTGAATCCATGCATGCTCATTAAGTAATGCTTCAAAATAGTCTTTTAAACTTGGAATCGGTAATGTGATTTAGCGAGAGCTAATGATAAAAAAAAGGGGGGAAGAGAGAGAATGTCAAATTTGAGGGTGATTTGCTTGAAAGGTGAGACGTGATCATAAAAATAGAAAAAAGGGTCTAAGCAAGTTAGCTGTGTTGAGGACAAGCTTCCATATGAGTACAAGCTTGATTGATTTAAAATAAAGCCTGCACAAAATGAACAATTCTTAGTGAAAGCAGATTTCAAGACAAGTGCATATTTCATGCATTTCATGTCATAGTTTGCATACATTTCATGTCCATCCATGCATGTCACTTCATGACTAAAAGCATACATTTACATTCAGTACTTTGTAAATAAGTGACAAAAACCATCCAAAGCAAGGCGTGCATTGCATGCTCTAATTCGTGCTATCGGTCTTGCCCTGACACTGTTTCCTGACATGCTGACTGATCTTGCTCCGACATTGTCTTTTATTTTCCCCGCTATCGGTCTTGCCCTGGCGTTGCTTTTATTTCGTGTCGGTCTTGCCCTGGCACCGTTTCCTGACATGCTGCTGATCTTGCTCCGGCATTGTCTTTTATTTTCCCCGCCATCGGTCTTGCCACAGCGTTGCTTTTATTTCGTGCTACTCGGTCTTGCCACGACATCGCTTTCTGACATCTTGACCGATCTTGCTCGGCATTGTCTTTTATTTTCCCCACTATCGGTCTTTGCCTCGGCGTTGCTTTTATTTCGTCGCTACTATCGGTCTTGGCTCGCACCGCTTCTGACATCTTGGATCGATCTTGCTTTCGGCATTGTCTTTTATTTTCCCCGCTATCGGTCTTGCCCTGGCGTTGCTTTTATTTTGTGCTATCGGTCTTTCCTCGCACTTGTTTCTCGACATCTTGATCGATCTTGCTCGGCATTGTCTTTTATTTTCCCGCGCATCTCCGGTCTTGCCTTGGCATTGCTTTTATTTCGTGCTATCGGTCTTGCTCTGGCACTGTTTCCTGACATGCTGACTGATCTTGCTCTGGCATTGTCTTTTATTTTCCCAGCTATCGGTCTTGCCCTGGCGTTGCTTTTATTTCATGCTATCGGTCTTGCCCTAGCACTGTTTTCTGACAAGCTGTCTGATCTTGCTCCTGCATTGTCTTTTATTTTTTCCGCTATCGGTCCTGCCCTGGCGTTGATTTTATTTTGTGCTATCGACCTTGCCCTGACATTGTTTTCCAACATGCTAACTGATCTTGCTCAGGCATCGTCTTTTATTTTTCCCGCTATCGGTCTTGCCCTGGTGTTGCTTTCTACTTTGTGATACTAATTTAACTCTGATAGTCGTTTTTGTAATATAACCCTAACACTGCACTTCAACATCGCCGGCTAAAATTGAGGTCCATATCTGTACTCATTTCTTACTTTAATAACACAACGAAACATATTTTTTTGTATTATATCGTAAGAAAATGAGCACAGAGGGGCAACTATGAGCACTCAATTTTTTTCGGTGTTTTTCACTTTTTTTCGAAAAAATTACAAAAAATAGTCACTTTTGGCGTATTTTCGGGTTTTAGTTTTTAGATACTATGCGAAGGTAATTTCTCTCTCCTCGGACCTCTTTTTGACCATCCGAACGGTAAAAGTGAAGACATATGTGCTACGAACCTGCTATCAAAAAATGAAGATGATCTAACGGTTAACCAATCCGGAATCGCACTTTTACAGCGAGAGGTTTGAGAAAAAATGGCCCAAAACTGAAGCTATTGCGAAAGCAATTTCTCTCTCCTCAGACCTCGTTTCGACGATCCTAACAGTGGAAGTGAAGATATATGTCTCACAAACCTACTGTCCAAAAATAAAGACGATCCAACGGTTAACGAATCCAGAATCGCATTTTTATGATGATAGGTTTGAGAAAAACGGGAATTGTGTTCTCTAAGTGGGAATTGTTTTCTCTATCTTGTTTTAGTCTCACATCGCTTGCAAAAAGCAACAACCCTATAGAAATTGACTATAAAAGAGTTTGAGAGGTGAAGGTTTGAGAGGAGATCATTGGCGGGTTAAGTGATATAGCATTTGCGGCCCATTTCACTAAAAGCCTATCTTTGATCATTTAGTACGTTTTGAGTCAGTTTTTCGGTTCTCAAAGCGATTTTTGTGGTTTTGGGTCAAAATGGACCAGACGGGAGCCCGGTTCACGGTTGACCTGGTCAGACTGCTTGGTCCGGTTTGGCATTCATCGTGTTAAGGTTGGTCTAGTATTTATTTATTTTTATTATTATCTTTTTTTTTTTGTTTATGTACATATTTGTTTATTTTTGTCATTTATTTATTGTTTATTTATTTATTTATTTTTGTGTATATTTATTTTTTTATGTATATTTTTTTCTATTTATTTATTAGTTTTATCATTTTTTTAATACACAATTTTTTTTTTCTTTCTTCAAAAAAAAAAAGGGTTTGGTCGAGATATACATCTTATCAAACCCGCAACACTGGTTTAAGAGACCCGAGTTGTACAGCTTGGTCCTAAACCCTCCAAAAAAGTTAAATCCAATCAACAATTTAACCTTTTTCTCTCAAACTTATTTCTTTAATCTAATCAATTCTTTTTTTCCTCTAACCACTATTTTCAATAAAAATAATAAAAATGGGTTTGATCGAGATGTACATCTTATCAATCCCGCAACACCGGTTTAAGAGACTCGAGTTGTATACCTTAGATCTTAAACCCCTTTAAAATTAAAATCAACCAAACAACAAATTTTCAGGAAGAACTACGTGACTTTTGAGTCTCTCATCGCACTAGAGAGTACGTAGGCACGGGGTCTCCCTGTCATAGGCGCGGGGTCTCCCTGTCAAAGTCAAAATAATTTTTTTTCAAATTAGTACCTATTTCATTTCTTTGTAAATAATTAATTATTTTTCTATTAAATTTTTGTAAATCTTATTTTTGGGTAAACAAATAATTAAACGACTTAGTAATTATTGCACAAATCAGATTTAGGGTATCTGTCTTAGGACAGATGTATTAGGGGTGCAGTGGAATTAAGTTTTCTCCCTTCCCTATGCATAATCGACTCCCGAATCCAACCTAGTTTTTGCAGACCAAATAACTTTAAATTAGGTTTTTCTCAATTTTCCTAATATAAATAAATTGGGTTGCGACTCCTCAAATAACCTATTTTTGAGCTGTCAACGTCGGGATCAAGGTCACGACAGATGGCGACTCTGTTGGGGATATATAGTGAGAGTCAAGCCCGGTATGTTTGGTTGTGCAAAATGATTATAAGGTACGCTTTGTTTACCTTTTTTAGTTTCTTATTTATTTATTTATTGTTTTTCTTTGTATATATCTTATTTTTATATTTATATTGTTCCTTATAAACCCTAGGCTAGATAACATGTATTATTTGTTGTTTGGTTGTATTTATTGAAATATTTTGTGATTTTATTTTTAAGTTTTGAGGTTTGTATGCTCCATTCACACACTACACCTACACTGTGAGCACACACTGAGAGTTGAGCTCATACCTGAGCCACTAAAAACACCTAAGTTAGAACGAGGATAAGTGGGACTCATTCTGGATGTACATCCTATGTGACTTCCATGAACTCCTCATCTAGAGCACGATTCTTCTATGCGGGTACTCGCATCCGGGATGTACATCCTGTTGTGTTTTACCTTCTAGAAGAGTACTTGGCTCTAGAGACCTTAAATCTCAGTAGGTTAGAACAACCCACCTTGTGAGTACTCACAATAGAAGACATTAGACCCAAGGGGCCCAGAGGCCAATATTAAGTCAAACCCGTGTAGACCACAAAGGGAGTTATGTTGCCTCTTATCCTTGTTTTTGGTTGTACTTTTTTTTTCTTCACGGTAACGACCATATAGCATTTCATGCATAAAAAACAAAATCATCATATTGCATTTCATGCATGAAAAAATCATATAGCATTTCATGCATACAAAAAAATCATTTGCATTTTAATGCATGAAAGACAAAAAAAATCATGTTGCAAAATTTTTTTTATCTCATGTTAAAATGATAATAATAATAATGCAAAATTGTGTTGTTATTCATCATTCATCATAAATCATTCATTGATCATAAATTATTCATCCATCATAAAATAAATTACAATGCTTTTTTTAAGTACTCATAGCATATTCCCTTTAAATGGAGCAAAAAAAATTCACTGCATTTCTTGCGTAAAAATAAAATTTACAAAGCAAATGCATGTTGCATCTTAGGATGAGTGTTTGCATTCATATCATGCATTTCATAACATATTGGCTTCTTTGAACCATTTTCATGTAGTATTTTTTTTCTTCTCTTTAAAGAAAATCAATAAAAAAAGAGTTTTGAAGTCATTAAGTCTTCATCCATATTAAATTTTTGTGCTCGTGTGAAAGTGGATACCAATCAAGCTTTGACTCATGGAATTGGATCCTTCTCTAGAAAGTTGTTGGGAAGGTTAATTATCAGAGGTTTAGAGAAGTGACCTGAGAGAAAAGACTTTACGGGGCACAATAACGGGGCATATTGGGAAAGATGAGTGAAAAATAGGGATACATAAGGTTGTGGCAATCAGTTCTTGAATGGAAAGTTCAATGCCCAAAAGAGAGAGGATTGTCATTAGCGCTTGTTTAGTATTATAAGCTTGAAAGTAAGTTAATTTAGTTGAAGCTTTACACTAATGGATTTGCATGGATTCAAAAACCCACTTCCATCATCTCTCACCCATGTTCCTTTAAAACAGTGACCCCTTTTTGAGTTCTTGCCTCAATTCTTAAAGCCCTTTTAGTTGTATCATTCAAGAATGAACCAATGAACGAATATTGGATTTTGAAGGTCCATTTCCCCTTAAAAAAACAGAAAAAAAACAAAAAGCAAAAAATAAAATCTAAAGAAATAAAGAGCAAAGAATGTGTAGAAGAGTAGATGTTATTTCAAAATTAAAATTTTGCAAATGAGGAATCATGATTTCAAATGAAGAGTGGTCGTCTTTCTCCATCCCAAACAAAAGAACCCTTACCTACCCCTTTGAGCCTGTAATGCCCTTTCACCAAACCCCGGACAAGGATCGACACCACAATAGAATTTAGTGCATTCAGTTTTCCAAAGCTATGAAATCAAGGAGGTAATGGAAGAAGTCCCAAAAAAATGAAACCACCCAAGCAAGACAAAAGCCTGCCTATTTAATCTTGGCAAAAATTAGGGCACAAAAGAAAGCAAAGTGAAAAGCATTGAAAATTGTGTGAGTGTGATGTCTTGGAAACACCATATAAAGTTGAATGCACTAGAGATCCTTGGTCCATTTAACTCGGAAAAAAAAACATTTCTTTAAGCCTTCTAACCATTTTTTCTCCATAACTCATAGCTCATATCCATAAAACATTTCTTTAGCCCTCCATTCATTTTCCTTCTATAAACCATAACCCAAACCATAAAGCATTTCTTTGAGCCTTCTAATCACCTTTCTTCCACAGACCATAACCCCTACCCGTAAAGCATTTTTGGGAGCCTTCTAATCATCTTTCTTTCATAACTCATAACCAATAGCCACATTGCAAACCTCTAAAAGTCCATTCTGATTGATGGATGATTGATTTCATTTTCTTAATGTTAATTTTGAGATAAATCATTTGCTCCATTTAAATTATTATTTGCTCTAATAAAAAAATGAAGTGAAAAAAAAAGAGAGTCCCGCTAGATTGAAAACCCGAAAAAGCGGTCTAGGCGAAAATTAGGGAGAATAAAAGTAAAATAAAGCCCGCTAGATTGAAAACTCCAAAAAGCGCGCCTAGGCAAAAATTAGGGCACAAAATGGGAATGAGACTAACAATGACAATGTTTATGTAGTTCACTGGGGAAAATTTCTTCTACTTGGGCCAAACAAAAGTGTACATTGGGGCAATTTGTGGCGGATAAGTTTGAGAGTCTCGAGAGACCCCACACTGGGGCAAAGTTCCGTAAGACCCTTTAGGAGTCAAAGGTTTCTTGCTACACCATGTAGTATCCCTCAAGGCACTGCCTTTCACTAGAATTTGGGTAGTAATCTTACAATACCCTACATCTATCAAACTTTGTTTGCCACACCCATGCATCCTCGTGAGCAAAAACTTTTACCAATATTGCGGCAAAGCTTGTACATGGCCCTTCATGAGTCAAACTTTGTTTGTTACACCCGTGTAGCATTCTCTCGGGGCGATTCCTTTTTACCACCACCGGGGCATAAATGTTTGCACGACCCTTGAGGATGTCAGATTTTGCTTGCTACGCCTGGTAGTCTTCCATCTGTGATAAAACCCAATTCCCAGCAAGTCAGGTAACTCAAGTTAAATGGAATGCCCAATAACTCAAGGTTGCCATAATACCTTTTCCCTATCATCTTGTGTCGTCTTTGTCCTCCCTATGTTTTCACTCTAAAAAAATACCCTTCACTTTCAAACCAAAAATCCAAAACCCAAAAATTCCAGCTCTTAAATACCTGTGAATCCATGCATGCTCATTAAGTAATGCTTCAAAATAGTCTTTTTAACTTGGAATCGGTAATGTGATTTAGCGAGAGCTAATGATAATAAAAAAAAAAGGGGGGGAAGAGAGAGAAGGTCAAATTTGAGGGTGATTTGCTTGAAAGGTGAGAAGTGATCATAAAAAAAGAAAAAAGGGTCTAAGCAAGTTAGCTATGTTGAGGACAAGCTTCCATATGAGTACAAGCTTGATTGATTTAAAATGAACCCTGCACAAAATGAAAAATTCTTAGTGAAACCAGCTTTCAAGACAAGTGCATATTTCATGCATTTCATGTCATAGTTTGCATACATTTCATGTCCATCCATGCATGTCACTTCATGACTAGAAGCATATATTTACGTTCAGTACTTTGTAAATAAGTGACAAAAACCATGCAAAGCAAGGCGTGCATTGTATGCTCTAATTCGTGCTATCGGTCTTGCCCTGACACTGTTTCCTGACATGCTGACTGATCTTGCTCCGGCATTGTCTTTTATTTTCCCCGCTATCGGTCTTGCCCTGGCGTTGCTTTTATTTCGTGCTATCGGTCTTGCCCTGGCACTGTTTCCTAACATGCTGACTGATCTTGCTCCGGCATTGTATTTTATTTTCCCCGTTATCGGTCTTGCCCTGGCATTGCTTTTATTTCGTGCTATCGGGTCTTGCCACGACACCGCTTTCCGACATCTTGATCGATCTTGCTCCGACATTGTCTTTTATTTTCCCCGCTATCGGTCTTGCCTTGACGTTGCTTTTATTTGTGCTATCGGTCTTGCCCTGGAACTGTTTCCTGACATGCTGACTGATCTTGCTCCGGCATTGTCTTTTATTTTACCCGATATCGGTCTTGCCACTCTCGCGCGTTGCTTTTATTTCGTGCTACTCGGTCTTGCCACGACACCGCTTTCGACATGCCGATCGATCTTGCTCGAGACATTGTCTTTTATTTTCTCTCGCTATCGGTCTTGCCCTGCGTTGCTTTTATTTCGTGCTACTCGGTCTTGCCACGCATCGCTTTCCTGACATCTTGACCGATCTTGCTCCGCATTGTCTTTTATTTTCCCCGCTATCGGTCTTGCCCTGGCATTGCTTTTATTTCATGTTATCCAGTCGCTCGCAGCGCTTTGTTTTACGACATCTTGATCGATCTTGCTCCGGCATTGTCTTTTATTTTCCCCGCTATCGGTCTTGCCCTGGCATTGCTTTTATTTCGTGCTATCGGTCTTGGCCTGGCACCATTTCCTGACATGCTGACTGATCTTGCTCTGGCATTGTCTTTTATTTTCCCCGCTATCGGTCTTGCCATGGCGTTGCTTTTATTTCGTGCTATCGGTCTTGCCCTGGCACTGTTTCCTGACATGTTGACTGATCTTGCTCTGGCATTGTCCTTTATTTCCCCGCTAGTGGTCTTGCCCTGGCATTGCTTTTATTTCGTGTTATCGGTCTTGCCCTGACACTGTTTCCTGACATGCTGACTGATCTTTCTCCGGCATTGTCTTTTATTTTCCCCGCTATCGGTCTTGCCCTGGCGTTACTTTTATTTCGTGCTATCGGTCTTTCCCTAGCCATGTTTTCTGACAAGCTGACTGATCTTGCTCCTGCATTGTCTTTTATTTTTCCCGCTATCGGTCCTGCCCTGGCGTTGCTTTTATTTCGTGCTATCGGTCTTGCCCTGCCACTGTTTTCCGACATGCTAAGTGAGCTTGCTCAGGCATTGTCTTTTATTTTTCCCGCTATCGGTTTTACCCTGGCGTTTCTTTCTACTTTGTGATACTAATTTAACTCTAATAGTCGTTTTTGTAATATAACCCTAACACCGCACTTCAACATCGCCGGCTAAAATTGATGTCCATATCTGTACTCATTTCTTACTTTAATAACACAACGAAACGTACGTTTTTTGTATTATATCGTAAGAAAATGTGCACAGAGGGGCAATTGTGAACACTCAAATTTTTTCGGTGTTTTTCACTTTTTTTCGAAAAATTACAAAAAATAGTCACTTTTGGCGTATTTTCGGGTTTTAGTTTTTAGCTACTATGCGAAGGTAATTTCTCTCTCCTTAGACCTCTTTTTGACGATCCGAATGGTAAAAGTGAAGACATATGTGCTACAAACCTGCTGTCAAAAAATGAAGACGATCCAACGGTTAACCAATCCGGAATCGCACTTTTACAGAGAGGTTTGAGACAAAATGTCCCAAAACTGCAGCTATTGCGAAAGCAATTTCTCTCTCCTCAGACCTCGTTTCGACGATCCAACAGTGGAAGTGAAGATATATGTCTCACAAACCTACTGTCCAAAAATAAAGACGATCCAACGGTTAACGAATCCAGAATCTCATTTTTATGATGATAGGTTTGAGAAAAACGGGAATTGTGTTCTCTAAGTGGGAATTGTTTTCTCTATCTTGTTTTAGTCTCACATCGCTTGCAAAAAACAACAACCCTAGGTTGAGAGGTGAAGGTTTGAGAGGAGATCATTGGCGAGTTAAGTGATATAGCCTTTGCGGCCCATTTCACTAAAAGCCTATCTTTGATCATTTAGTACGTTTTGAGTCGGTTTTCCGGTTTTCAAAGCGATTTTTGTGGTTTTGGGTCAAAATGGACCAGACGGGAGCCCGGTTCACGGTTGACTTGGTCAGACTGCTTGGTCCAGTTCGGCATTATTCGTGTTAAGGTTGGTCTTGTATTTATTTATTTTTATTATTATCTTTTTTTTGTTTTTGTACATATTTGTTTACTTTTGTCATTTATTTATTGTTTATTTATTTATTTATTTTTGTGTATATTTATTTTTTTATGTATATGGTTTTCTATTTATTTATTTATTAGTTTTATCATTTTTTTAATACACAATTTTTTTTTCTTTCTTCAAAAAAAAAAGGGTTTGGTCGAGATATACATCTTATCAAACCCGCAACACCGATTTAAGAGACCCAAGTTGTACAGCTTGGTCCTAAACCCTCCAAAAAAGTAAAACCCAATCAACAATTTAACCTTTTTCTCTTATTTCCTTAATCTAATCAATTCTTTTTTTTCCTCTAACCACTATTTTCAATAAAAATAATAAATGGGTTTGATCGAGATGTACATCTTATCAATCCCGCAACACCGGTTTAAGAGACTCGAGTTGTACAACTTAGATCTTAAACCCCTTCAAAATTAAAATCAACCAAACAACAAATTTTCAGGAAGAACTACGTGACTTTTGAGTCTCTCATCGCACCAGAGAGTACGTAGGCGCGGGGTCTCCCTGTCAAAGTCAAAATAATTTTTTTCAAATTAGTCCCTATTTCATTTCTTTGTAAATAATTAATTATTTTTCTATTAAATTTTTGTAAATCTTATTTTTGGGTAAACAAATAATTAAACGACTTAGTAATTATTGGACAAATCAGATTTAGGGTATCTGTCTTAGGACAAATGTATTAGGGGTGCAGTGGAATTAAGTTTTCTCCCTTCCCTATGCATAATCGACTCCCGAATCCAACCTAGTTTTCGCAGACCAAATAACTTTAAATTAGGTTTTTCTCAATTTTCCTAATATTAATAAATTGGGTGGCGACTCCTCAAATAACCTATTTTTGAGCCGTCAACGTCGGGATCAAGGTCACGACAGTAATGGTTCGGAGGTTCAAAAAGGTCATGCAACACAAAGGTAAATCGAAACCATTTTCTAATCCTCAGAAGAAAAATGAGAAAGGAACTTCCTTCAATCCAACATGTTATAAAAGAAATGGCACATAAAGCCATATTTGCCTCAAAATAAAAAAAATGAGAAAATAGATAAATAATTCCGAAAGTTTTAATAAAAATCAAATTCCAGTTAAATTTTAATGAAATTTAGAGGCGTATTTTGGGGTTAAACTCAAATATGGGGTATGAGGTAAATAAGAGCCACTAGTGCAGAAAAGACATTTTGTAACGGTTATTTTGCACATTTAGTATCGGTTATCTGTCGATACTAATTCGATCGATACTAAATGTATGACATTTAGTATCGGTTAAATAACTGATACTAAATGTGACATTTAGCATCGGATTTTCAAAAAACCGATGCTAAATGACGTTTTTTTTGGTGATTTTTATGTCTTGAAAACGTACTATTAGTATCGGTTTTTTAAATTAACCGATACTAAATGTCACTTTTAGTATCGATTATTTAAAAAACCGATGCTAAATGTCTTTTCAACATTGTGTTTGCTGTCTAAAAATGACATTTAGCATCGGTTATTTAAATAACCGATACTAAAAGTGACATTTAGTATCGGTTAATTTAAATAACCGATACTAAATGTCATTTCAACATTGTGTTTGCTGTCTAAAAAATGACATTTAGTATCGGTTTTTTAAATTAACCGATACTAAATGTCATTTCAACATTGTGTTTGCTGTCTAAAAATGACATTTAGCATCGGTTATTTAAATAACCGATACTAAATGTCACTTTTAGCATCGGGTGTTTCAAACAACCGATGCTAAATGTCTATTTTTAAAAAAAAAATTAATTGGCTAATTTGACATCAAAAATGAAATGAAATGTATCTCTAATTTGACATTGTTCTGAATGTATCTCCAAAACTATTTCATATTGTAACCATTATTAATTACATAGCTAAATGAAGTGATTACTTTAATTAATCAGAAATTTACCCATGGTTAAATCAGAAATGGCATTTAAATACTACAAAATCTCTTCATACATCATTCTTATTTGGAAAAAAAAGGAAATAGGATTTGTAAGAACAACATAAAATGTTAAAACTAAAGGTCCAAGTGAAGAACCCTGCCAATGGAAATTGCTACAATAACTGGACCAGCCAAATCACCAACAGCACAACCTGAAAGAAAAACAAATTTATAATCAACTTTGCATGATTCAACTAATTAAAGCAACTCAAGGAAGCCATGAACATGTCTTCTTCTTTCAATAGTTTGCATACAATAGTTTGCAATTATCACTCACAAATGAGGATGCCAAATTATGCTCCATAAGGAAGCCTAAAAGTACAGATCGATGAAAGTAAGGGCACAAGAGAACTATAGACTGCACAAACTCAGTATCTGAGTTTTTAATAATCGCTTTTCCAATCAAGGTTGCAAGAAAATTTCCAACATAAAATGCCAAATTGTCCACACATGATGCCAAAGAAGAAAAATTTGCACTGAAATATAAATTAAGTCAATAACGACTTACATGTTGATAAAACATTATTTTAGATGAGGCATTGAAATTGAAATTGAAACACACACACGGTCACTTACTAATACAAAATTATAAAATTACACGAGATCCATCGAACAAGATAACAACAAAACCGCTTTAGAAATAAAAGGATAATGTTACAAAATTATACCAAACTTGCCTTGAGAGATAAAAGAGGTCTAGGAATACTTGATAAAAATAGAAATGTGCGCTTTTTACGATATGTTCCATGATCATCAATAAAATCTACTATGCAATGGATATGAAGGAATGGAAAGAGAGATGATGCAGCGATCTTTGAACATTAGCAATTGATCAACCACAACATATTTTGCAAATTAACCTCTGGTTGACCACTTAAGCTAGCATAGAAATAGCATAATAGAATTATTGTAATTTCCCTCAATTCTCAATCATAACTTTAGAAGTGATTCAACAAGTGAATAACCGAGTAATTCGAGAATGGAGCATGTAATAATAATAATTTATAAAACTCAACTATTCTGTATGAATGGATAATCTTAACTTAAGCAATTTGAATTGCTAATGCAACACCATAGGAACATAACATACACAGTTTAAGTATGTAAAACTACGAGAATGGAGGATATTTTGCATACCATTTCTCCACCAGTTTGACCAGATTCCTGCAGATTTAATACCAAATTAATAGAGAATCAAGCAAGCAAAGAAATAATAAATGAGAAAAAGTCAACTAGGTTGGATGAATGTGCTTTAACAGTAAAGCCACCAAAATGTAAAACCACCATCAAGCTATTCTAAGTAATTACATCATCGCTTAGAAATTTAAACCTTATGTGCTATTAAGCCACCGGACTAATCCATACATGAGGTCTTGAGTTGTATGCAGATTTTAAAACATGCCTATAGTGCGGGAAGAACCATATGGTTTAGTAAGAAGAATATGCAATTCCCAAGCTCATAAAGAAGTACTTGATTTATAATAATTTAACACGTAATCAAAACGCTTATTTTTAATGGGGAGATATTGAAAAACCCGATTCTGAAGGTTAGAGACTCTTACAAGCATGTCCATGAAGAGGAAGCTATTAAGATGGATGGCTTTTAGCAGCGTATTCATGGGAAAAAATAAATGGAAGAGACAATTACTTATTTGTGGGATGTCAAATGAGCAACTAGGTCTAAGAAGGTTAATTGGAATGGGTGTACTAGACAACGAGGCCGATATAATAACTGCATTAGTAAGCAAAGATTATGAACTTCCCACATTTGAGGTTGTTGTTTCTTTTAATGGATGAGTAAAAATGCCATTTGAGGTTGTTGTGTCTTTTAATGCATTAGTAATGCAATGATTACTTACCGTGCGATTGTTGTTCTTGACTAAGCCGAGCGAGTAAGAGCTTCTTTGGAAAGACAAGAGTTCTTTGTAATAGAACAATAAGACAAGGTTGTAGAATATTAATTGAGAACAAGGAAGTAACCAAATAAGATAGGCAAGTAATAAACTTTGTAGCACCGACATTTCGATTGAAGACCAACACCGACACTTCAATTACTTTCCATTTTCTCAAAGTATTATTTATCCGTAATGTTTGTGTCGAGTTCATCTCGTAATACGTGTGCGGTGCTTCATAGGTAATAAAGCCCTTCTTTATAATAACATATCATGGATTAAACAATTCAAAGGGGAAAAAAGGAGCGATTTCTATCTACAATACTTTTATTAAAACCACTCAAATGGGCGATAGGACGATCGACCGAGAGCCGATTCGAGTACCAATCCAACGTGAACCAACCAATTTTTGAAAAACCGGTGAACCGGACACCAAAGACTTATATCTCCACAAGTAAGATTATTTATCTATTTACACATTATACCGGTTCATGCACTTCAACAACTAACCCACTAACTCGACCAATGACTCTGGTGCCTCACCCCATGCTTGGTCACCAAGGCAAGTTTTAAAACAATGCATTCAACAAATTTGACCGTAAGACTTCTTTGTCAAATTAAGTCTCGTATTCTCAATATATTCCTTAGTAAGAACTATTGGTAACCATAAAGAAAAAACTACATACGAGACTTTCAATCACACGAAAAAGCGAGAGTCCGAGTATCAACCCACGTACCAATTAATGCAAGAAAAGACATACTCAACCCAATGTTTGAGATAGAACATTCATTGAAATTCATCTCTAGTGACAAAAGTTTAAATCATTTCACTGCAATGTCTCGGATGATGAAAACAAACGAAGGAACTCCGGATTTTGCATCACTTCTCTAAGAGAATTCAAATCGGGCATGCCACGTTCATTATTAGCACCAAGAATCTAAAAGGTAAATTAGTATTAGAGCAATCCAAATCAATAAATTGCATCTTGTACAGTTTGTACTTGAAGTAGGAACAATGGTAGATACCGACTCGAGTTTGTGGGTTGGAAAGCATACTTTGCATCATCTGTGACATAGCCGATTTTTGCATTAATTGGGTCAATAAAGCGACATCCGGCATAGCACTACCACCCAAAGATGCCTTCAAGGTCAGCAAACCAAGCCCTCCTAAGCCGGAGGTGCTTGCGCCTAGCATCCCCACCAAGGGTAGCTCTTCTTGTGTTATTTTGGGCACCTTAATTTTGCATTGTTCCCATCAATTACAACGATTACTATTAATCACAATACACAATAAATTCTTGTAGTTATTACTTGCTGGCCTCAAAACATAAAAATGTAAAAAGGAAAAAGTTTTTAAATCAAATCAAGTTAAGAAGAGGCACTAAATCAAAGATTCTCGAGAAGAAAACCATAGTACGAACTTACTTCTGTAGAGGACCAAGGATTAGGAAGTGGGTTAGTATTGGGCAAGGAGAACCAGGCGATTGCTTGAAACCGGTGGTTGTGGGATTAGTTGTTTGCGATAGTACAATACTCATAAGACCAATTAATTTCCTACTCTTAGTAAATCAAAGAACACATCATCATTACAAATACAAAAACAAACAATTCACTACAAATCCAAGCAATAAAAAAACAAAAAACAACAATATAGTAAATCGATTTAAAACAAGAATCACCAACAAAAAGATATCTTAGTAGAAATAAACTAAGAACAAAAAAATATAACCTAAGAACTAAAAACCTAAGAATACAAAAACCCAAGAAGATCAAAACCTAAGACTAAAACTAATTAAAATAGGAGAAAACAAACCTAATCAAAGAACAAAACTACAAAACCTAAGAACACAAAAACATAATAACAACGAAAACGTATGAGAAGAAAAAAAAAAAAATAAGGTGGTTGAAACTTACCTTCGATTAGATGAAACAACAAAACCTAAAAACACCCAAGATAATCATCATTCAAAAGTCGAATTGAAATCGGAAGAAGAGGAAGAAGAAGAAAGCGCCCATACCTAGTGGGTTGTCACCGAGAGATGATTAAGACCAGGAGCGATGATGAGATGAGAAAGAGATTCGGTTCAAAGAGAGAGATTCTTAGGGTTTTTACATTTCTAGTTTGTGTTAATGGTGAAGAAAGAAGATTCGAGAGAAGAAAATGAGGCGAGAGATTGAAAGAGTTTGAGGAGAGGAGAGAGCGAGAGAGATGAATGAGTAGCAGCTATTCGGAGAGAGATGAATGAGAACGAGAGATAACGCCGTGTGGTGGAGAGGAAGAGTGGTGGAGACAACGGCGCAGCGCAGGAACACTGTGGCGCAGAGAGAGAGGCCGGCGAGGGTTGAGAGATTCTCGCGCGAGAGAGGAAGCTTTGTATGCAGAGAGGAGGGCGTGGCGAGTGAGATCTGTTTGTGCATCGCGAGAGAAGAAAGCGAGAGTGAGAGAAAGAGTGTTTGAGTGAGAGAGAACGAGAATTAACGCGTGAAATAGAAAGGGACCTTTAGTATCGGGTGTTAAAATACGATACTAAATGTGTTTAATGATACACATTTAGTATCGGTTGTTTTAACAAGCGATACTAAAAATCCGATGAAAATTGAAAATTGATTAAACAACCGGTTTGTGATACACATTTAGTATCGGTTGTTTAAACAACCGATACTAAATGTAGGCGTGAAAATTGAAAACTTTCATTTAATTTCAAAATTGCCACCGCGTCCACATTTAGTATCGGCTGTTCAAACAACCGATACTAAATGGTGCTGTTTAATGTCCTTTTTCCACTAGCGCCGGGGGGGGGGGGTGGTGTTATATGAAAGAAAAAGGGGATTACTTTTCCCACACCCCCTACTCTTTCACACCCCTTCAATCTTAAAAACCCCAAAATACCCCCAATTAAAAAAATTAAAAAAACAAAAAACCTCCCCACCACACACTAACCCTCACACCCCTTCACTCTCTCACTCCTCTCACTTTCCCCACCACTCTCAACCGAACCCTACTCTCTCATTTCCCTCTCACTCAACTTCTTCAACTCATTCAATCTCCCCCAAATCTCTCACACAATCTCCTCCACCAACTAAATCAAGAGTTGCTGGGTTTTGTTCGCGGCCAATCACTCTCTCTATTGGTTCCATTTTCGTCTAGGTAAGCCTCTCCCTCTTCCTCGCATTTGGTTTTTTTTTTCTGGGTAACTGCATTGTTCGAACGACGTCATGCGAACAAGTGAAAACGAAGGTGTTCGAATGAGGTCATGCGAACACCGTACGAACGACCTCATGCGAACCGTTGTGAGTTGGCATGTGAAACTGTCTTGTTCGAATGAGGTTGTTCGAACATGTTCGCATGGGTGTGTTCGAACAGGTGTTTGACAGTATAGTTTCTGTTATTTGTGATTGATTCTCTTAATTTGGTTTAATTGGTTCTCTTAATTAGTGATTTATTGATTTGATTGTTGTTTCAGATATGGTGAGGCACTGAGGTGGTAATTCCCAACAACCATCCGAGCGAGCTGGTAGGCCACCTCCTATTTTTCAAACCGCAAAAGGAGGGAAGAAGCTGGTTATCCTTCCCGGGGTAGGGGTAGGGGTAGGGTTGACGTCCCTCCTCCCCGCTTCCGGTTGATGATATTGGCCGGGATATTGAGCGTGATGCAGCTGCCCAGACTTCGGGGCGGGGGTTGTCTGTTGGTCTAGTATGGTTGAGGATAGGGTCTACCACCTAGCCATAGCTGAGGGGCGGTGGGCTCATGCTGCTAGGGCCTACATTTTGTATCATTTGGGTTGCACCTTGTTCGCTGACAAGTCAGGCAACAAGGTTAAGCTTGGCTACCTTGGTATGATTACTGATTTGGATGCCGTTGAAGACTTCTGCTGGGGAGCCATGGCCCTTGCCCATTTGTATGATCAGCTGAATGATTCTACAAGAAAGAGGATGAAGAAGATTGCTAGTCATCTTGCTCTACTACAGGTATAAAACATACTCTTTATTTTTAAGTTTGCTTTAGGTTTACTTTCAGATTTATAATCCACCAATCATATGTTCATTACAGGCTTGGATTTATGAGCACTTCTAGAGTGCCAATTTTTCATCTTGGGTGGTGGACCCAGAGTATGTTGAGAGTATCACTACAAGAATTAAGGGTATTACTGGCTAACTTAATCCCCCAGTAATGGTATAAATCAGCCAGAAATTGCATTTTACTGGCGGATTTAGTCCGCCAAGATGTCGACCCGAAAACTTTCGCGGTATGATTTCTTGGCGAATTTCACTAATAATTCTTGGTGAAATTCCGCCAGTAATGTAATATATATTTTTTTTAAAAAATATTTTTAAAAAGCTTTTTTATATTTAAATTTTTTTTTATAAAATGCGTTTTTTTATTTAATTTTTTTAAAAACTAATTCTTAATATTTAAAAATGCGTTTTTATTTAATTTTTTAAAAACTAATTCTTAATATTTTAAAAACTATTATATATATTTAATTTTTATTTAAACTAATTTTTTTATTTAATTTTTTATAAAATGCGTTTTTTATTTAAAAATATTTTAAAAATGTTTTTTTATATTTAATATTTTAATCCTCTATGTGGTGGTGGTGGTGGTGGTGGTGGTAGTGTGGTTGGTGGTGGTGTGGTGGTGGAAGAGAAGAAAAGAGAGTGGTGTTGGTGGTGGTGGTGGTGGTTGGTGGTGTGGTGGTGGAAGAGAAAAAAAGAGAGAGAAGAGAGTGGAAGAGAAGAAGAGAGTAAATGAGAGAGAGTGGAGTGAAAAGAGAAGAAGAGAGTGGTGGTGGTGGTGGTGGTGGTGGTGGTGGGTGGTGGTGGTGGTGTGGTGGTGGAAGAGAAGAAAAGAGAAGAAGAGAGTGGAAGAGAATAAGAGAGTAAATGAGAGAGAGTGGAGTGAAAAGAGAAGAAGAGAGAGTGGTGGTGGTGGTGGTGTTGGGTGGTGGTGTGGTGGTGGAAGAGAAGAAAGAAGAGAAGAGAGAGTGGAAGAGAAGAAGAGAGTAAATGAGAGAGAGGGAGTGAAAAGAGAAGAAGAGAGTGGTGGTGGTGGTGGTGGTGTTGGGTGGTGGTGGAAGAGAAGAAAAGAGAAGAAGAGAGTGGAAGAGAAGAAGAGAGAAGAAGAGAGTAAATGAGAGAGAGTGGAGTGAAAATAGAAGAAGAGAGTGGTGGTGGTGTTGGGTGGTGGTGGTGGTGTGGTGGTGGAAGAGAAGAAAAGAGAAGAAGAGAGTGGAAGAGAAGAAGAGAGAAGAAGAGAGTAAATGAGAGGGAGTGTGTTTGGTAATAGATAGAAATGGGAAAGCTGTGTTGATTTAAAATGTGGCGCGAATTACTGGCGGAATTGAAACATTACTGGCGGAACTCGTGTCAGGAGTGTCTGCTTTGCATTCGCGGCGGAATCAAAACATTCTTGTAGAACCAGGTCATTTATTGGCGGACATGTCACGCGAGCTTGAGACGCGTGAAAGCTGGCGCGGATAATCATGTCCATTTATGGCGGAAATTGCGATTCTTGGCGGAATTTGGCCCGATAATTATCTGGCGGAATTTCGACCCGGTAACTCTTCGGTGGATTTATTGGTGAAATTCCGCCCGATGATTCTCGGTGAAATTCACCCGATAAGAATTGGCGAAATATTCCGCCTTCTCGTTTGAAATTCCGCCCGATGATTCTCGGTTGAAATTCCGCCATAACTCTTCGGTAATATTCCGCCAATAATCGCAATCTTGGCGGATTGCCTTATTGATAATTTTTTTTTATTTCCTAATTATATTCCGCGATGAATCCGCGAAATGTTATGGTATCTCGCGAGAATCGTCTTGGCGATTAAATCCGCCAAGATGTCGCCAAATTACGCGAGAAAATTTCTTGGTGGATCGATTCCGCCAGAAATGTTTAGCCAGTGATGCAAGTAATTCTTGTAGTGTATGCCACAGGCGAATAAATGGTTGTGCAATGATGGCCCCGGGGCCATCAAGTCACCGACCATCGGATTATGCCTTGACCAACTACACCGTGAGGAGGTCACCTGGGACCCCTACACAGCCCATAGGCAGGAAAGACCGCTTTGAGAGCCGCCGAGTTCGGAGGTTCATCCGGGAGTGGTGGGCGCATGATGCGCCATTTGCCGATCGAGTGCTCGAGCGGTTTGGCGGTGTACAAAGCACATTCCGAGGATCCCGGACTGCTTTACTAGGGTCGTCTGTACCCTAACGGAGTGTGATGAGAGGTGGACACACTTCGAGGACCATTTGGTAGCGCGTGGGCCTCCCTGTGTGTCGTACTCCTCAAACACGGTGTCAGGCTACTTCCCATGGTTTTCCAGGGTCTCACATCCCTTTCTCTTCCCTCAACATTATGTAGAGCTTGTGGATGAGCCTGATGTCAATGTGGTACGTGTCTTTTATGTTAATTGTAGTGATAAGTTTCTTAATCTTCTACTTATTTAAATAATAATGTTATGTTATTTGCTTGACAGATGCTACCAGAGCTGCTGGATTTGGTTGCTGAGATGGATGAGACCATCAATGATAATGTCCCAGAGCCAACCAGGAGCGTCTTTCAGCGCATCAAGAGGCTGCTCAACCCTTTCCGTAGGTTTAGAAGGAGTTTTCGCAACGTGTATGAGAGAAGGAGGGGGCGCAACACCCAGTAGGATCATATGTTTGGAAGTTTTGTATAATTTAAGTACTTTGTTTCATTCGGTTTTTAAATTGAAATTCCCTTTACATTGGCCCAAATTTATTGTCATTACAAAAAATTAACAGGATCTGTCATTCTGCCACACTGGTTCGAGCAACAGCATTCGAATATCTGTTCGCACACCTTCATTCGAACGGGTTCGCGAGACCTTATGCGAATAGGTGTTTAAGTTAGACAAATAGTTTATTATTAAAAAGCATAACCGTACATCAAATACGAAACACATGAAATACGAAAGACATCAAATACGAAAGACAACAAATACGAAAGACAACAAATACGAAAGACATCAAATACGAAAGACATAACACCAACATAAGCAAACAACTAACTAAGAAACTAGTGTTTCGGTAGTCCCTGTTCCAGAAGATAAATGACCTCTTCTGGAGTTCGTATTGTGTCCACGTACAACTCTAAGATTTGTCGCCCCATCGGAAGTGTAGCATGATATTCCATCATGGCCCCAACATCGTCGTCGTTGCGGATCTCCATAACTGAAAAATAGCCAGTCCCGTCATCTCGACGGTTGTACTTTCGGTAACGTATACGCTCCACGTCTTTACGCCACGCTCCTGCGGGCGAATCTTCCTCTCGACCTTTTCCTTGATTGGGGCGAAGGTGATGTCCTTACTCATCCTGCAGAAGACATGGTTAGGACAACGAAACACAACACCATGTTAAATCGGTGGTAGACATCCCATGGTGATGAAGGGTAGTTAGGAATTTGTTGTTTAGTCTTGGGTTGGGCACAATTGCCATTCCATTTCGGGTTGGTTGTATCATCATCACAAGAGGAGAGTAATTTGGGAAGAAGGAGAGTAGGGTTTGGTGAAGAAGGTGTGAGGATGCGGTGAAGAAACTGAACCCCCTTTTATAATAGGCGTGGTGAAATGTCAGCCGTTGATTTCATTTTTAGATCACAAATCTGAGCCGTTTAAATTCTATCCGTTCATGCACATTTTCCAAAGGGAATGACATCCACTCCTTTATCTGACACATTTGACTGATTGTAAGCCGTTAATTAAAACTGTCGGTGGAATCTGAGACGTCCAATATCTGTCATTCTGCAACACTGGTTCGAACACCCTCATGCGAACCTGTTCGCATGACCCCATTCGAACAAGTGAAAAAAACTCATGAGGGTGTGTGTCCATATTTAACACACGCGAACAGCCTCGTTCGAACCTGTTCGAAGGCCGTTTTCAAACAGGTGAAATTTCGTGAAAAAAAAAGAGGTTTTGCCTAACCTTTTGATATTTTCACACCATTATGGAGTGTGTTTAGAGTAGGAGGGGGTGTAGGAAAAGCAAACGCCAACAAAAAAAAACCATACCTTCTTATATTTAAAACAGCGCATTACAGTTACAGTATAGTACATAATAAGAAACCTAAAACACCTTCCTCCAAACTCAAACTCTGGCGAAAAACCATACCTTGTTCATTCATTCTTCATTCTCCAAACTCTGCCGACACAACAACCTCCGTGTCCTCTCCTCCCTTCACAACCACAAATGAGGTATCCACGCAAAGAAAAAAAGAAGAAACTTCCACTCTCCCGAACAATCCGAACAAGCAACAAAGCAAACATCACTTCAAAAATATGCAAACGCCAAAAGCGAATGCTGCTCGAACAAATTGGTTCTAAACTCGAAGAATTCACAGATTATAGGTGGGTTTACGAAAACGACGAGTTTGTTTACCGTTCCGTATCTTACGTTCCCGTCCTCTACAACATCTTTAAGAGGATCTTCGCCAATACTGCTGAAAGCGTACGGATATTTCCTTCCATGGATTATCTTAGGGTTAACATTGATCCTATAAAGAACGCTGTTTCGGTTTATTATACTGGACGAGGTCTTCCTGCGGGTACTCATAGGAAAGAGAAGGTTCTTGAAGCTACTGTGCTGACGGAGAAGGACTTCTGCACTAAGTTTGTTATCGAGATTTCTGATGGCCTCAGCTTGACAAATTTTAAACAGGTTTTTGTTGATTCCTGATTTAGGATTTAGGGTTTCGTTGGGATTTGTTGATTTAGGATTTTTGTTAGGGTTTTCAATTTTGATTTTAACTAGTAGGATACTTCCGATGCGTACGCGCGCGAGTCTGCCAAACAACTTAAACATAATTTAAATAGTGCGAATGACAACACCGAAAAAACAAATTTAAAGTAGTTAAAAAAGAATTCTCAAATAAAAATTAGATAAATATTAAAATCTAAAAATATAAAAGTATCGTTTAAAAACAATTTGTGCATTAAGCGTGTTCTTTTATATATTAGTGCAGTTGTTATTATCCCGTGTTCTTTTATATATCGGTCTGAATCATCTAATGTTGTTATATACATCATTGCAATTATACCATGTTTTTTTTATATTTCAATAAATGGTAGACTATCAAATATTTCAGTGAAGTATTTTTTATATATCAGAGCAGTTATATCATGTTTTTATACATATCATTGTAGTTATCTCTTTTTTTTATATATTAGTATAGTTATCTCATGTTTTTATATATAACAATGCGATTATTTCATAGTTTCAATTGATTATATATTTTAGTTAATTAGTTTATTATAGTAGATAGTAAAAGATAGATTGTAGATTATCAAATATATCAGTGCAATTATCTAGTGTTTTTTTTATATATCAGCATAGTTATCCCGTGTTTTAAATATTAATCAGTAGTTGAAATAGTCATTAAGTTTTTCTTTCTTTCTCCATATTAATATCATGTTTTTTATATATAAGTGAAGTTATCCTGTGTTTTTATACATTAGTGCAGTTATCTCGTAGTTTAGATTGATTATTTTAGTTTATTAGTAGATTTGATTTGATTTGATTTGAATTTCGAAATTTGAAAAAAAAGAGGGGAAAGTTAAAAAAAAAATGGGAGTGAGAAGAAAGTGCACCGAGAGTAGAAATTTGAAAAAGAATGTGATAGTAAATTACAATGTTGCCTTTAGTTAGATAAGTTGTCAAATAAATAGGGAAACTTATTTGAGTAATTTAAGTGTGGTTTGTTTGTATAAATAGATATTAGATTAGATTAGTAGATAGTGGGTAAAGAAAGTTTGGTGAGTTTGATTTGATTTTGAAAGAAAAAAAAGTAAGAGAAAGGAGGAAAAAAGTGGGAGTGAGAAAAAAATGAATTGAGAGAAGAAATTTGATAAAAGTATGATAGGAAATTACAATGTTGTCTTTAGTTAGATGAATTGTCAGGTAAATAGGGAGACTTGTTTGAGTAATTTAAATGTGGTTTATTTGCATAAATAGATTAAGTGTGGTTTGTTTGTATAAATGGATAAATAGATATTAGGTTAGATAGTAAATAGGAGTAAATTGTAGATTATTTAATATTAATTTAATTATATTAGATTTTATAGTGGATTAAAATAAAATTGGGAAAAAAAATATTTTTAAATAAAGGGCGTGGGGGCCATTAATAATAGATGTGTAAGAAGTTAGAAATATTGGAAAATGTGAGATTGAAAGAGAGTGAGTGAAAAAGGAAGAGAAAGTAGAATTAAAAAATGATAAATAAAACAAAAGTAGTGATGTGTCAAAAAAGTAAGTTGTCTAAAATTGTAATTTTGTAAGTTGTTTGATTGTATAAAAATTAGATATTAGATTAGATTAGATTGGTATTTTGTTTATTTAGGATCTTGCTAGGGTTTTGAATTTTGATTTTAATTGATGGCTGCAGTGTTTGATTGTGGTTGGTTTCATTTCTATGCTAACATTGCAGAATCATTGTACTGCCACCTCCTTTGGTTTTTGGTTTTGATTCTGTTAGAATTTTTAATTTTTGACTTTAGGGTTTTCATTTCTGACTTCAATTGAAATAAATTAATGTCGGTGCATGCTTTCATTTTGGTGCCAACAACTTAGAATCAATAATAGATTGCTTCATTATCCAAAAAATAAACAATCGATTGGTTCAATTTATGCTTTTATTTGAATGGTTGGTTTTGGTTGATGATTGGATTCATTTTTGGGTTGTGCTTTAATGAAGGTGTTTACAAACAATATGAGGGGAATGTCTAGGCCGAAAGTTACAAAATACAAAGCGGAGGACAGGGAGGACTGGACCAAGCTGACCTTCAAGCCGAACTTGAAGAAGTTTAAAATGGCACGTCTTGAAGATGATGTTGTTGGTTTGATGAAAAAGTTTGTGTTGGACCTTGCTGTAAGTCTTGGAAAGACTGTCAATGTTGAACTTAATGACAGGTTGATCCGTATTGTTGAGTCTTTTGAAGATTATGATGCTCTCTGCATGAAATATAACAAGAAGTTCAGACCATTAAATGCAATTGAGCTGGCACTCAGTGAGGAAAATGCTATAATTTGGCGCACCTGGAATCGTTCTTTTGAGGTTTGATGTTTACAAGTAGTGGAATTTACTTCTAAGTTGTATCTGCTAACAAAATTTTACCACTTGTTTCTGCAGCATGGCAAAGAGCACATAGTGTTCTCCAGTCCCGATCTAAAGAAGTCCATTCCCTCGGTGGTTGATGGCCTAACATCCGATCAAAGGAAGGTTCTTTTCTGCGCATTTGAGAGAAAGTTGTATGAAAATACTCATGTCGGCGAATTTATTGGTTATATGTCTCGGCACTTTCTATCTGCTTGTTACGATAGTGAGAAAACTTTAGGTTGCGCAATTATTGAAATGGCACAGGATTTTGTGGGCAGCAACAACATCAATCTCCTCAAACCAAACGGTCAATTTGGTACTCGTGACTTTGTGAGTTGAATGAAACTGTATTATTATATTTTGTTGCAATAGTGCCTTTTTTGAAATTTATATTTACCGGGTGATTTCCTCTTCCAGGGAGGTAAAGACCATGGAAGTGCTAGATGGAACTACACTGAACTTAATCCTCTTACTCGGTTTCTCTTCCATGAGGACGATGACAAGCTTCTTCATCACTTGAATGAGGATACGACGAGGTCAATTGAACCGAACTGGTAATTTGTTTCCTCCTGTCTTTCTTAAAAGGCTATTTAATTAAGTTTATAGATTTGTAATTAGTAACTAGTAACAAGTAAACCACCAAGGAACACCATATACTTGGAACTTATTCAAATTCTGCTTGTCCACATAGGTACATTCCCATTATACCTTTGGTTCTGGTCAATGGTAGTGGGATCGGAGTAGGATGGACTTCTATTCCCTGTTATGATCCACTGAAAATTATTGACAATGTGAAGCGTTGGTTGAAATGTGAGCATATGGTGCCAATGGATCCATCTTACAGAAGATTCAAAGGAACAATTCAGAACACTGCCAACAAAGGTGAGTATAGAGTCAGTGGTCTTATGGAGGAAATAGATGGACAACCCAACAGTTTTAAAATCACAGAGCTGCCTATCGGAATGTGGACTGAAGATTACACGGAGTTCCTTCGCTCCATATCTGATCGGTCACCTTATGTCAAAGATCCTCTCATTGAGGTAACACGTCCTGATCATTTCTTCACCACATACACATTAGGTTTATTTATTTTTATTTGATAAATTTCTTTATGCAGGACTTCAGTCATAATGTGAAGGATTATGAAAATGTGTATATAGAAGTCAAGATCAAGCCTGACAAAATAAATTCGCTCAGGAAGCTCAGCCCAGAAGAATTATGTGAGAAATTTAAATTGATCAGCACAGTTAGCACAAATAACATGCATCTTTTGATGCGCATGGGGAAATTAAAAAATTTGACAGTCCTGAACAAAGTAAGCATTCGTTTTCCAGAGTTGTTTTGAAGAACAATAATATCACGAAGTGTGTTTTGTGTACTCATTATTTTGTATCATTTCTTGTGCAGTTCTGAAAGAGTTCTGTGAACTACGGCTGCCTTATTATGATAAACGAAAGGTGAATTATTGTGACAACGAGTCGTATACATTGATATATTCTGGACCTATTATTGATATGAACTGAAATGGAACTTCGTGCAGGAGGAGATACTGGACAACCTTAGGAAACATATTGTGAGGTTGGAAAACAGATCTAGGTTTATAGGAGCGGTTTTGAAAAGAGATATTAACATTATAAACCGCCAAAGAGATGAGTTCAACTCGGAGCTGGAGAAGAAAGGTTTTGTTCGCATAGTGGAATTCGGTGGCTACGATTACCTGACACAGCTTAATCTTTGGTTTTATGATAAACAAAATGCTAGAAAGCTGGTAGCTAAGAAGGTGGAAAAGATGGTTGAGTTTTTTGTTTTGAATGAAAAATGCAACACTGAGATGTGGGAGATGGATCTTGATGAGCTTAAAAAGAAAATTGAAGTAGGTGAAAAATACTTAAATTCTTAACTTGAATGCTGTATATGTTATCTCTTAATTATTCTTTTTTACGGGTTTCAGGAGATAAATAGAATAGAGGCAGAGGAAGAAAGAAAAAGATCAAGCCAAACTTTGACCCAAAAAAAAGAAAAAAGCCAAGCAGGTAAAACAGCAAAGACCCAAAATGTTGTGCCTGAGAATGATAATACTTCAATGGTAGTTCCAATGGATGTTGGTAAGCCTGAGCTGTTAGTACTATTATTATTATTATTATTATTTAATGTGATATGATTCATAAGCATCACATGTAATCTTTCGGTTTCTGATATTTGGGTTTTGATCTTTTTTCCACATGAGATGTAGTTGAAGTCGCTAAGCCAGAAGGCAGAGCAGGTTCTTCGAAAACTACGAAGGTATGCCAATTGCCGAATTTCTATAATTGCATGTTTTCTTACCAACTATGTTGAGTACTTACATTCTCATATGAATGATCAGGATGATATTGCTAATCTTGAACGATGCCTAGATGCATATATCAATTTATCTTCATCTAGTGAAATAACAGGAGGTACATGTTTTTGGGCTGTAGTAGTTAAATGTGTTCTGGATCTTTCAATTCCTTTGTGATGATAATTCTTAGTTTGTATTTCCTTCCCGCAGCCATTCGAAGTGAGTTTGCTGCCACTAAGAAGAGAATAAAAGAGATGTTGAAGGAAATGAAAACTGGGGCTCTTGGTCTAGCCAAACATTTTTTTAGTATTTTGTCAGAGGGTAGTGAATCAGAAACTGATGTGGGTGTGATTCTAGTCAATGGCAAATATATTATTAGTGACGATGATAGTGATGAATCAGAGAGTGGCCCTATTATTGATGACAATGCAGCTGCTTCTGATTCTGATGACAATGCAGCATTACATGATAGTGACTCTGATTCTGATTTTGATTCTGATGACAGTGCAGCTGATTCTGATGACTTATATCGTTATCGTTCTGATTTTGAATTAGATTAAGACTTGGACTATTGCTATAGGAGACATTTTTTTTTTTGACTCAACAGCTAATTCATTTCATTCAAAACAATATCTTGATACATGCCGGAATATCAAAAAAGGTCTGAGAAGTAGCTATAGACAAGGCTACTCCTGCTAGAGTATGGACCACCTTATTAGCCATTTTCCTAGGGAACTCCACATGAGAGTTTACATTAAAGAAATTAAAAGCATCCCTACAGTAATGTAAGATACAACCATAATCTGAAACAATGTTGGGAGCTTTGTTGAAGTCGTCCACTACAATCTTAGCATCCATATTAAAAATGACATTCCGATGCCCGAGTTCCCTCATCCAATCAATTGCCACCAGTAATCCAACTGCCTCCCCTATATAAACATCAAGAAGAGGGGCAAAGACATGTAGTTTCGCAGTCACAAAAATACCATACTCGTCCTGAATGCACAACCCAATTCCAACCTGGTTCCCATATCATCAAATGCAGCATCAATATTACACTTTAAGAATTTAGGAGGTGGCTTCGTCCAAGTATCAGTAGCTGTAGCAGGTGGCTGAACAACAGTCACACTAGCAGGTCGAGGAGCAGCAGCTCTGGCCGAATTCTAGTCTGCAAGAAACGTCGCACCATTGCGAATTATGGCAGCTGCGGATTCACGCGAATTGTGCCAAATTAAATTGTTTCGACTTGACCAAATACTCCACAAGTTCATGGCCCACACAATACGTAAATCTCCGTGAAGTTGCTGCAGCACTCTAAAACCCAGCATTGAACAAAAGCAGCTGCAATCGATTCTGTAGCAATAACCGATCCAATTCCCAGACTCATCCAACACGTCGCAGCAATTGTACAGGTGGAGAAGATATGCAGACTTGTCTCGGGTTCCTCTGTGCAAAACGGGCAGACCGAAGGCACATTCATACCTCGTTGTATAAGAACATCTCGCGTAGGAATGCAATTTCGAGCAAGCCTCCACAGAAAAAATTTACCTTGGGGGGAACATGTAACTTCCATAAGTCATACCAGCAGCTAACCGATATGCACTTCGAACGGAATACTTGCCATTACGCTCATTACGCCAGGACAGCTCATCATCAACAACACAAGAGAATAGGGGTGTATTTAAAATGACCACGGTAGAGGTGCATCCAACATAAACCGAACCAGGGCTCTCATTCCAACGGTCTCTCTCATGAACTACCAAATAATCAACACGTAGAAGAGGGTTGAAAGTGCCTGAGTTTCTTGGATGTACTTGAACCGGCATCTTAGTCCAAAGATCCTCAAACAATCTAACGGAACTCCCACTTCCAATGCTCCAAGAGGATCCATTGCGAACCAAATCTTGCGAGGAGAAAATGCTATTCCACACAAAGCTACCATTGCTCCGTTTCGTTGCGTGGAGAAAGTCGCTATTAGGAAAATATTTGGCTTTATATAGACGGGATACCAAAACGATTTGGTGAGTTTGGAGACGCTTGACTTGTTTATCCAAAAGAGCCAAATTAAAATGCTTCAAATTTCGAAAGCCCATACCACCATAGGATTTGGGAATGCACAACTTTTCCCAGGCCATCCATCGGATGCCTCGACCCACACCACCACTACCACCCCACCAGAAACCATTTAATAATCTTTCAATCTCAGTAATAAGAGTGGATGGAATCACAAAGAGACTCATGAAATAAGTAGGAATGGATTGGAGGACCGACTTGATCATTACCTCTTTGCCCGCTTTTGACAACATTCTACCACTCCAGGAGTTAATCTCCTGCCATATATGATCTTTAATAAACTTGAAGAGGGACTTTTTATTCCTCCCAACCATAGAAGGCAGGCCAAGGTACTTCCCAATTCCCATTGCCACTGTGACGCCCAATCCCAGCAAAGCAATAGTATCCCGATCAGTTGCCTGAACATTCCTACTAAAGAATATCTCAGACTTTTCAAAGTTTACCTTTTGGCCCGAAGCCTGCCCATATATATTAAGAATGCTCAGAATACGCATTGCTTCACCCACCGTTGCTCTAAAGAAAAAGAAACTATCATCTGCAAACAATAAGTGAGAGATTAGGGGAGCACCCCTACAAATGCGAAGACCATGAATATTTCCAGAAGCCAAAGATTGATTCAATAATGCAGTCAAACCTTTAGAGCAAAGAATGAATAAGTAAAGGGACAATGGATCTCCTTGTCTAATACCCCGCCCTTGAGTAATTGGTCTCGCACGTTCCTGGTTGACAAGAACAGAGAGAGACAGACTCAACACACATACGGATCCAGTTAATCCAAGTCTCATTAAAGCCCAAACACCCCATGACTGCATAAATATATCCCCAATCCACTCTATCATACGCTTTGCTCATGTCAATTTTAAGTGCAACCTCCCCAATTTTACCTTTCCGCTTATTCTTAAGGTAGTGGATAATCTCAAATGCTATCATAGCATTATCAAGAATAGACCGGCTAGCAACAAAAGCAGATTGTTCAATGGATATACACTTTGACAGTACAAGTTTAAGACGGTTAGCAAGTACCTTGGAAACAATCTTGTATATGACATTGCACAAAGCAATTGGGCGCCAGTCCGCCATAGACGTGGGGTTGTCTTTCTCGGGAATTAGAGCCAGAGTAGTATCATTCAAGTCCTGAGGGAAATGACCCCTACGCAACCAAGTCACACAAGTCTGGAAGATTTCTTCCCCATAGAGATGCCAGTATCGCTTGAAGAAGGCAGGATTAAACCCATCCGGTCTACATTATTATGGCTATTATTGCCATTATTGCTATCATCATGTTGATCCACCGGTGGTCCCCTTCCCGTCGATGAGTTCGCCGGCGTCGCCGTAAACCCAGCCGATCCATCAGATTTTTCTTTGCAAAATCACTGATTAGTATCCCCCGGAGCACGACGTTCAACCTTTAATTCCGGTCCCCATCCACGCTTACCATCATCATTTTCCATGGCAAATAGCAATTCACAACTTGTATCCTGATGTGCCAGGTGACCACACAAGTAGCAAAATACCGAGAGGCGTTCATACTTAAACAATACTAGTTTGATATTATCCCCACCCACATTGATCTTTTTGCCTCTACGTAATGGTTTGCGAACATCCACCATACCTCTGATCCGCATGAAAGATTTTCAAAAGTCTGAGCTATTCTTAGGATCATACTCCATAAAGCTGCCAATAAAATTACCCAAACTCCGGCCAACCGCTTCGGTCATAAATCCAATAGGAATGTCATGAACCTGAACCCAAAAAGCAACCTCGAAGAGGGGAACTTGTGCAGCCACATCACCCACTCCAAGTTTGGCCAAAATTAGCATATGACCATCAAAGTGCCACGGTCCACCAGAGAAGACCTTTTCAGAATCACGCCAATGATAGAACTGGAAGATGAACAGATTACCATCAAGGGCACGTATGTTAACCCCACGAACCGGTTGCCATATTGCAGCAAGACGATCTTTCATGATAGGGATACATATATTCTTCCGGGTAAGGAAGCGTCCCACTAAGCAATCACTACAAGAAAATCGCTGATTTGCCACGAACATTTCCGTCGCAAATGTACAAATTTCCGTGGCAAAACAACATTTGCCACGGATTAGCCACGGACCAAAAATGGTGGCAAAAACGCTCGTCGCAAATCGTTTGCCACGGACTTTTCCGTGGCAAATTTTTTCGTCGCAAAGTCGTGGCAAACTCTGACACTTTCCGTCGCAAATCTGTCGCAAATTTTTTTAAAAAAAATTTTAAAAAAAAAAAAATCCAGCAATTTGTTAGTATTCACATTAACGACTTAGATAGGAAGAGAATCAAAGAACAAAAGTGAATTAATATTAAAGGAAAGAAACATTGCATATACAAAATTAAATTGACCAAAACTCAATCAAAAAGGTTACATACACAAATAATCTGGCTCATGAAAGGCCTAAGTAGTCACAATACAACTGATAAATTTGGAAATAAACCCAGACAACCGAAAATACATGTCCAAAAGGATCCTGCTGGGGAAAACAACTAAAAGAAAGGAACAACATTAATGACCAGACACAAAGTTGAGTAGCTTTCTCTAAATCCCAAAATAATGCAGTCCAAAATTATGCCAAGTACACCAATTAAAAAGCAATACCATGGAGCCTGAGATACAGAGTTGAACAATTAGACAAGCCAAAACACGGTGAAAATATATGAATTTTTAATTACTTCAGATCTCCATAGATCTTACCAATTCCTTAACCAAGGTGTCAAGAAGAATTTGATGCTTAACCTCTCCCTTTAACAAAAGAGGAACATTATTCTTGAATACCCTGCAAAATAAATGAAATTATCACCACCTTCTAACAATAGACGGGGAGGAGGCTCAATTAGAACAGTATTTTAAAAAAATTGTATACAGCAGATTCCAACAATCAGCATTCTGTTTGTGCAAAAACCGGAGCATTTTGGTTTGTAGACAACAAATAATATTTGTGATGCAGAGCCTCCCTCCTTTTTCAATATTTTTTAATCAGCCTTCCAAAATCTTTCCTTTTCGAATATATAATTAAACGCAGTCCAAAGCATCAACAACGACTGCGTTTGTACAAGAATTTATTTACTTTGAAGTTAGCAGTTTCATATTGACTAAACACGCACCATGAATTTCCAGCAACATTGGAAATTATATCATAGATTGATTATCCATGGATGAATTCCAGCCTTTGCACCAAGAGAGAGAGCCTCCCTCCACTGAAGCAATGAAATGAATGCCTTCAAGCAAAATAGCGACCATTTTAACCTTACTACAATGAAAAAGAGTGTAAAAGTTCAATATATTTAATATACCAAACAGAACACAGCAGTGCATAATAGTAACTTTTTTTGTGGACAAGGACAACAATATAAAGTAATTTAGAGTTATTATTATGTAAGTAAATCATGAAGGCAACAATAGTCTTGTAATGGCATATCATGTTCGTAAGATCGTGCAACCAGACAGATCGCAACGATTAACTAATATGAAATTTTCAAAAAACTAAGATACTTTTCTTTATGACATATCATGTTCGTAGATCGTGCAACCAGATAGATCGCAAAACTTTACCTGAAAGAACAGGCCGTACTCTTGTAATGGCATCTGATTTTCCAGATGATACAATCTAAGTAATACAAGGCAACAATAGTCAATGCAAGATGCTGTAGTAGAACGAACAATTAATGAAAAGCAATAATATCATTCTTAGTCGTCTATACTTGCAAGTAAGTTGCAACATGTTATAAATATAACAATATTAAGAGATTAACTTACAGTGACTTTTCCATTCAAAGATCAGACCTCCCATAAGAGACATATGCGTCAACATCTCATGAATTTCTACAAGGTAAACAAACAAGGTTACTTTTGGACAATAACCCCCCATAACTGAATTCCGGAAAGAAAAAAAATCAAATGTTATTCTATCTATCTGACAAAAGTTATCTGTAAACTGAGATCCCTTACAATGTATGTAGATAGAGTTACAGTATCTCTTAACTGACAACATAATCTACAACCAGCCACCACTAACATCATTAAGTTAGTGTCAGTTTTAACTAACTAAACAGAGTGCAGCAGATAACAGAAGTACTGCAAGAATAGAAGAAGTGTTACCTCAAAATTTCGACAATACATTAAATGAAGCTTTAAATGGGGTTGACTTCACATTTAATAATGTTTTGGAGACAACAAGTCAATGTTCTAGTCAATTCACCAGCAATTCGACAGGAAAGGTCTTGAAAGTGCTGACAATGTGAATGAGCTTCGACGAGCTCAGTTTTAAAGCAAGAAACCTTCGACAAGAGAAGGCTCAACTCTTCGACGAAGCAGGGTTCAACACTTCGCCAAACGGTTGACGATGTTCTAGTCGAAATGCAAAGAGCAACAGTTAGTGGGCAATTACTCCTCCCTAGTTCTAGGAGGCAGTTATTCTTTCTTCCCACGTTTGTTTCCAAGAGTATAAATACTCCTTTGTAATAGGAAATCAGGGTCACAACATTTCACAAGAACTCTGAAAACTCAACTTCCAGACTAAAGCGAAAACGAGTGAAACAGATTCATTGTACGTGTTTGTGAACCACTTTACTTTCGATTCAATGCAATATTTACTTCTTGTATACATTTGTTGCAATTACTGCTTTTGTTTTACTTTCAATTTGGTTCTTTCTGTCATTTATTGTTCTTCAAAACGTTAAAAACACAAAAATACAAGGGCAATTGTCAAAGAGATTTTCTAGTTTGATCTCACAATCACAATATTGAAAACTAGTGATTGTTTGCTAAAAACACCAGCAAACAAATTGGCACGCCCAGTGGGACCTTTTGCCATTGATTTTGTGTTATTTCTATAAGTGTATGTGTTTGTATGCACTTGAGGAGCGGTAGAATGGTACGCACCAATTCTAACAACGCCTCTAGTTCTAACCCTGTGGTATCACAAACAACCATGGATTCTGTAAGTGTCAGTGTTGGAAATGTTGCAGGGACAGTGGCCCCAGTAACATCAATAACCGTTCCCATGATGTCGACGATCAATGTTGGGTCGACACAATCTATGTCGTTGCCACCGAATGCAGGACTTCCTTCTAGTCCTTATCTGGCAACAGGGAATAGTTTAGAGACACGTTTCCAGAATATGAGTCTACCACCATATCCTTTTGGTGTATATGGCATGCCTACTGGAATGCCACACGTTTCGACCTTTTCTCCTTCACATGTGTCTTCTGAAAGCACACTTGGTCGAAATCCTACTGCATTAACCAATGCGTCTTTGTTGGCGTTAAGACAACAAGTAGACGAAAGTAATCATGATATGGTCAATATGTTAACCCAACAAATTGGTACTGTTTTTAATCCATTAATTCAGAATACCAATACAAGTTACCAAATGTTAGCAAATCAAATGGGTAGGATTGCATATTTCTTTGGGGCTCCTACGGGAAATAATAGGCAAGTACCCAATTGTGGGA